>PVLD010013195.1:0-57024 GCA_004027595.1 Dinomys branickii | reverse complement strand
ATCCACAACAACAACAACAGAAGAAAAAACACCACTTGCTGCTGCTTTACATATTGTTATCTTCGAAGTGTGTGTTCAGGCTAACACATACAGATATACACTATTAATCTAATTTCCTGTCTTCGATTATTGCTTAGCATTAAGTGATATAATACAATAGTAGAACCATGTTAGCCCTCCTGCACATATGTATATTCATATATATTCGATAATGACAATCTTGAAGGCTAAACAGGAGCCTTGGCGGCCTCGTTTGGGAAACGTAGGGGTGCATTGGAGTTGGAACCAGGGCCTTCACAATGAGCTACATCCCAGCCCTTCTTTTTTTTCAGACAGGGTCTTGCTAGGTTGCCCAGACAAAACTTGAACTTGTCATCCTCCTGCCTCAGCCCCCTAGCATGCTTGGATTCCAAGAGTTATAAAAGAGCCACCACACCTGGCTCTTTGAAGGCTTCTTTACCTGGTACCTTTGTTTGGAATTGTCCTGTTTTACTGATTCTATGTCTTAATGAACAGTGAAACTCTATTTACATTTATTAAGAATTCTTGCCAGGTATAGTGGTACAACTCCAGCTCTTCTGGAGGCTGAGGCAAGAGGATCACTAGTTTTGGGCCAGCCTGGACAACTTAATGAAACTGTGTCTCACAAAATAAAAAGGGCTAGGAATGTAGTTCAGTGGCAGAGCACTTATTTATCATATGCCAGGCCCTGGGTGCAATCCTCGTACCAACATGAGGGTAGGGTTTTGATTTCCATGAGAAAATTGGCATTTCCAGTCTGCAGAGCAACGTTTGTGATGTATAGTACCCTTTCTCCCTTCCTCACCAAGTCTGGCTTCAAATTTGATGGGATCTGATCTTCCCGCAGCACCTACACAAAATTTGCACATGACCCTGAATATTTAAATAGTGAAACTGAATTACAACTGAAAACTTTTGCAGTAAGCCGGTTTCTCATGTGTCCCCGTACATTTTTATTTGCTGGCAAAATACCTCAACTCTCATGCAAAATGCTAATAGGAGTAATTCATTTTATTTATCTTCATTATATTCATCTCCTCCTAGGAATGCCAAGATTTTTATAATAGCTTCAAAAATTACATATATATAATTATTATATATTATATATGTAAATATATATGCCTAAGTAGTCGTTTTCAGTTACAATATAAGCAGGGAAAACCGTCCAAGGATACAAATGCTGTAAAATCGCTTTTCCTGTGATTCTAAAAGCAATTCCTTTGAAATATAAGTGAATACATTTCTATTTTAGGAAGTGTGATCATGAAAATTTGATATTCTGTGCCCATTGAATCATAAAACAATAGTTTTTCAAAATGAGCAGCCTTTTTAGTTCCTTTGAAAAGAATTAAGCAGACAGATAAATAGCGGGTACTGACAGGTAATCAGTGTAGAGAAAGGAGCTTTGCCAACTGTGAATCCAAGCCTCCTTTTGATCATTCTGATTTTCCCTATTTTGCTCATCTGCATGTTGTAACTTAACAAGCAGCTTCTTAGAAGACACCAGGATGGATAATTACATCTTCCTTCACGTTAAGATGACCTTGCAAGGTGCTGCCCTCCACAGATTTAATTGAGCCAATGACCCTGCCACCTGTATGTTCTGTCCAAGAATCCTGACCAGTGCTGCACTCCTAGGGAAGCCCTACACGTGCCTGCCCAGCTCAGCTGCCATTGCTGTTGTATTTATGGAAACCAGGGCAGCTTCCCGTGGAAGACACTCATAACAGTGCAACACGCCTCAGAAGCTCCTGCCCCCACCACGCTGTCCCTGCCCACTCTGGCTTGGAGCTCAGTCAAATTGCCCTCCGTCTTCACAGGCCTTGATCAGCAGAGCCACATGGGGCCAAGGCCTGTGAAATCTGATTCTCATAGCATGTGCAGAGGATCAGGCGCTTTCCAGAAAGGAGCTGGAAATGCATGAACTTCATCCAAATGAAAAGAAAATAAGCCCGTTCACTCAAAACCAAACTGAACCAACCCAACAAAAAACCACTGGATGATGTCAGCTTTGTTCCCTCAGGAATTAATGAAAATGTGTCATAAATTGACACCAGGTACTATGTGTCTAATTTGTTATTAATATAGTACTGAGGAATTTGTAAATGTGTGAAACGAGATGGAACATTTTTTGAACATTAGCACTCTCCCTTTACATAGTTTGCAAGTGGCCTGTTGGACAAGTAAACTAGATTTGGGGGGAAACCTGATCTGTTCTGTGTGTCAGGGTCATTCTCATGATGAGGTGATAGCAAAGCCCCAAGGACCATCTTAGAGGAAATAAATCATCCCTGCAGGGCCGGTGATGTTAAGAGAAGGCACAAGCAGTGATGTTAAGAGCAGTGTGTTTCCAGCTGCCCACAGAGGAACTCCCTCCTCTGGCTGCAAAGCACCCCAGAAATCTTGTCCTCGGGTGGTGAAAGCAAAGCCAAGGAACAGAGGCTACAAGTCACAGCAGGAGATAGAAAAAAACACTCAGTTATCTAAACAGCATGCTGAACAACAGAAGCTATCACATGAGAGATGTGGCGTTTTCCAGATATTTTATTCATGATGATGCTGCAAAAAAGAAAAAAGCTAAGTTAAGCCCTCCGTCTGTATTGCCATCCAAAATCCGTAACTGATGATCACTAAAGATTTGCATGACTGATTTTAGCCAAGTAACAGTGTTGTTTGTAATATTTTGGCTGTGCTCCATTTTTTGGTTGGTTAGTTGTTTTGTTTGTTTGTTTGTTTGTCTTTTCAGGCTAATATGAAGGACCTAGCAAATTATATGTTCTGATCAAGGTTAAGAACTACCTAGCATGGCTACTAAAGCAGTCACCCATTTCATTTTGCATCGGGGAACCAAAATTTGCATCCACTGAGCTGTCAGTATTTGTGGTTCCACTCCACTGGCTCATACTTCAAGGAGACAGAATTCTCAGGCTTAGGTGACACTCTGATAAGGACCTATGGGCAGATCCAGGCCTCCACCAGTCTTGTAAATAAAGTTTTATTGGAACACAGTTACATCCATTTCCTTTCTGTCCATGGCAGCTTTCATACTCTTAAGGGCAGAGATGATCTGGCTTATAAGCCCTGAAATATTTAATGAGAGGAAATATTTACTTTGAGGAAGAAAGAGATGACACATTTAAGGGCCTATGCTGACAACATTGAGAGGAAATGGCCTTGCTTTCAAGCGTTGATACTGGATCCATTTAGGAAGCACATTTGCTCAAAATATCTCCACTAGAGGGGAAAATTATATGTATCTTCATAACATATGTGGTTTTTCTTTGTGTTCATTTCTTTAATCAAAATGATTCCATTTACCTTGACTTATTAATCCAAATCTGCCTATGCAGCATCATAGAGCATTCCAGTTATGCCAGGGACACAGTCCAGTTTTTAAAATTTAATTTATTTCCTGAGTAATTAGAAATGCTACTGCAGGGCAACCAGGTACCATCAAAACTAGCTCAGCTATTGGCCAACTGGGAAGGGACCGGATATACAGAGGACCAGAAGAGGGAATCTGTCACAGCAGATGTGTATTATCCTTAAAATAGGAAGGCACAAGTCACACCAGGCAGGCCCAACTTGAAAATAAATATCAAGAGTGAAAATAAATGTCAGGCTCATCTTGGTTTTGTAGCTAAAGCCAGATTCCAAGCCCTGCCAGAAAGGTGGTGCTGCAGGGAACACCACCGCTGTGGAAAAGTCAAATATTCATGGGACACAAACTCTCCGTTCAGGAGAGGTGCTAGGTAAATTGGAGTCACACAGGTCTGAAGAGATATTGCACTGACATTTCTGCATCCCATTTCAGAAGCATGGAATGTGTTTGGGTAATAGGAGATGACAAAACCTCTATACATTCCTTGTAGGAAAAAATGATTTTATGTTTGATGCTCACACACACTGAGGAATATCTGTGGTTCTCTGGCTCTGTCCCAGGCCCTGTGTTTTCCCAGTGAATGGTGCCCACCTGGGAAGTGTGGCTTTCAGGCCCCGCTGGCCCCCTGTTCCTGTCTGCTGTAGGACTTTGCTTGTCTACATGCTCAACCTTGTGGTGACCTTCATTAGAGCCATGTCAGTGGGCCTTGGGCCATGGAGCAACACTCCTTGGACACTGTGCCCAGTCCCCTCAGGAAGGAGGTGTTGTTTCCTGTCACACCTCAGGAGCTGGCTTGGCTGCTTCCTGTGAGGGCCATCACAGTCACAGGGTTGCTGATGGAATCAGCCCAGCTTCTCCTTACTCCTCCTGGGGCTTCTCAGTGTGGAGAAGCTGCAGCCTGTTTACTGCTGTGGTTTTTGATTTCCATCCGGCCTCCCCTGTCGGGCATGCGGGACAGGAAGGAAGGAGTGTGCAACATATGGGTGTGCTGTATTTGATGTGACCGGCATATGAGGAAATAAAAGTCTGTGAGCGAGGGAAGAGAATGAGGACTAACACTTAGCAGCAGGCACGCTATGAGTTCAGGCTCTCTTGGGGTCTCTGTTGGACAAATAGTTACTTCCACTCTCAGGGAATTTCTCAAGCCATTGAATGGACAAACTGGAGAAACTAGAATATAATCAGAATACGGTCCATCTTGAACGTCCATATCACACTCCATTTTCCCATTTATTCTTTCATTCTTTTCTTTTCTTTTTTCCTTTTGCTATCGGCAGTTGAACCCAGGGCCTTTGCACCAAACTACACTGCCAGACCTGCTTATTTATTTTTTGACAAAGTTTTACTGAGCTTCCCTGCCCGGGTTCAAATTTACAAGGGTCCTGCCTCAGCCTCCCACGGGTGGGGATTACAGGCAGGTGCCTTATGCCTAGCCCCCTTTGCGCTCTTTTTCCTCTTTCCCTTTTCATTATAAATAGAATCTTTCCAGTTTTAAATAAATAAGCCCATTCCATTTTAAAACTGTACCTCTCTAGCTCTCCTTACAATTAAGAAAGACATTTTCAAAGAATGCAAAAATGCAAATCCAGATTGGTTAGGCATTTCTGAAATTTATCATGCTGTAAAAACGCTTGGGGAGCAGAGTCTTCTTGTTTTATCAGATAGATAGATAGACAGATGGATAGCTAGATGTAGATCCAACAGTCTCTCTATCTCCGGGATATCCCAGAGGCTTCTTTTCTGAGGACTTCGGCTTCACTGATAAGCAAATCTGTCCCCTCACACCCGCTCACACTGCAGTGATTAGGTGTTAGCAGGAATCCTGACTGGAAGGGCCGAAACAGGAGAAAAAGAAGGAGGAGGAGAAGAAGAAGAAGGAGAAGGAGGAAGAGTGGGAGGGTGAGGGAGAGAAAGAGAAAAAGGAAAAAAAGAAGAAGAAATGGCCAGTGCAATTTCCTAGTGGCGGGACTTTCTCTGAGGCACACATGAAAAGCCAAGGGCGGACTCCCAGAAATAAGTGGGGTAAATTGGAAAGATTAGCAGCTATATACAGTATTTGTATGACCTAGAGGATGCTGTGTACATCAGCTGAATACTTTTTCTTAGTTCTCTGGGTCGGAGTATTGTGCTCAAACTAAGTCTTGAAGAAAAATGACACAAAGATAAGCTAATCTGATTGCTGTTATGTGACCTGCTGCTGATCACCAGGGTTGATGCAGTTCTCTGACTACAGAAGCAAGAGTCTCCTTCCTCTTCTGGGGTCCTCAATATCTCAGATCTGAGCACCTTCATTGTAAAGGAAGCTATGATCTTCCTGCTAATCAAGGAAACCAATGGTTCATTTATTATGATAACTGGAGGAGTGTTCACATACACCAAGATGAGTGACAAAGGTGTGGGCCGGGCTTCAGAATCCTCAACACAGAGCTCCCAGCAGCCAGCATCAGACAACCAGGGCTGACAAATTCAGTGAACATATTTATTAGGGTGATGCGTATAGATTACGGTCAGTTGACTCTTCCATCAGAACCAAGGAAGCAATGGCCTTCTTACCTATTTTTTTATGAAGAAGTTACAGACCCATGAGATGCTCCTATCCAACAGAGTAAGAGGTAAGTTCTGAACCGAGACTCACAGCAGTTCCCATGGCCAGGAAAGTACCCCACCCATAACTCCACAAAGTTTTATTACATCTCAGCATCATCTTTTTATTCCCACATATCCAGGAACCTAACTAGAATATTTTCAATAGATAATCTTGAATCATACTGATTTCAATAAAATTATTTTTAATTGAATAAGTTTAAATTGATATAAAATGAATACTAAATAGTAAGTAATGTTAAATCCACTGGTCCCAATTATGGCTCCTAAATCCTTCAGGATCTTTTTGTTTCCATAACATAAAAACCTATCTCATGCCAGGCATAGCAGCACACACCTGGAATCCCAGCGCATATGTGTTATCCCAGCATACACCTGTAATCCAAGGCAGGAGGAATGAGAGTTCAAGGCCAGCCTGGACTACACAACAAGACCCAGTCTCAAAAACTAAACAAAGACAAAAAAGCATGGCCAGCACTTTACCAGTTCTATTTCTGTCCTGATTGCCCTGGATCTCATCACAGTAGAGTTAATGACTCAGCCCCTCTTGGAATACACAAGCTATCCCCAGATCCCCACATGCTCTCTAAAATTACCCACTTATCTCTTTCCGCCCACCTATTGAAGCAGCCTCCTCCTACATGTTACACCATCTAGGGCCATTGTCCTCAAACTTTACCAGGCGCGGGCACTCCGATCTCCTGGAGAATTCACTGCAACAACACTAACTGCTAGACCCACCTCCCAGTGTCTGATCCCAGGCACTGGCGTGAATAACCATTCCCAGGGGCTGCTGCTGCAGCAGCCACTGGCCTAAGGAACACACCACGAGAAGCACTTGAGTTACCTGGGCAGCCTTCAGAAATATCTGTGTGGCAGAGTGGTAGAGTGTGTGCTTAGCTCACATGAGGTCCTGGGTTCCATCCAACACCACAAAGAATAATAGAGATCTGAATTTGACTTCTCCACTTCAATATTCTGATTTCACTGATTGGGAAGGCAGTCCACCTTCAAGATATGTTCAAGATAATTCTGGTTATTTTCATGTGCTGTAAGACTGAGAATCATCAGCGCAGAATCACTAGGAAATAGCAGATGCAAGGAAAAGAGACAAAATTCTATCAGAAGGGTGCCAAGGAGGAGCAAATTAAAACTTGAGGATTTTTTCTGTTGTTGTTCCCTTATCTCATGAAGGTGATTAGGGCCAATACCAGGGTGTTGGTTTTGCCTCAATCACAGTTTTTGCCTGGACCTCTCACCAGATCATATTAAAGTTGTTATAGACACTGAGAGAAAGTTATTTTAAGAAAAATACGGTATCCAGTGGAACTGTCCATTGGAAAGGAAGGGAAAGAAGCAGCGAAGGCTAAATTTCAGCTTGTAATGTTTGGGGGAAGATTAATAACAAACGTAGGATGTAGTGTATATCTGAAGAAGGCCTTTATTAAATGATCCCTGTATGGTCATTCGGGCTGATAGTGTTCTTGTGCACAGCCTTCCGGAAAGGCTTAGGTCAGTCTCCCACAGGACACATGATTGGTGGGTGGGTGGATCGGTGGATGAGTTAAGCTAAAGACGATCTAATCTTGTCTGTCACTTTGAAACGGCAGCTGGGGATTAATTTTTTATTCTTCTATTAGTTAGCTTTTGGCCTTGCTTTGTTTGGGCATTCATGTTGATTGATTTTTCGTGTAAAAAGAGCTTTGTCTTTGGTTAACACTCAGCTACGCCTCCAAAGTGAAGGTCTCCAGACTGCTGCTGAGGGACTGATGTCCAGTAGTCCTAATAATATTGAAAGAAAATTCACTCTAGCTTTTCTGATGAGGAAGGATCTCATTCTGTTATCTAGGCTGGCCTGGAACGCCCTATATAGCCCAGGCTGGCTTCAAACTTGCAATCCTGCTGCCTCAACCTCCAGGGTGCTGGGATGATAGGTGTGCACCCCTACACCCAGTTTAGGTTTCAGACGGTCTCGATTTTCATGGCTTTGCTACCGAGTAATGCACACAGTTTTAGTCTCATTTCAAAATTGATTTCCACTCAGCATGACCAGGTTTATTTCAGTGCTTTCTCTACTGTCTCACCATTCTTTATCTTAGCCATAGGGCCTTGTGTTGGGACCATGACCTATAGAAAATAAAGCCAAAAATATTCTCTTAAGTGTAACCTATTTATCTTCGGGAGGAAGGAATCTTTTTCAAATTTCCAAAAATATTTCATGCTTTATACCTATTTTTAAAGAGGACTTTCATATCTCTTTCTCCCTGGGTCCTCCCAACACTCTGACACAGCAGGTGGCCATAACACCACAGGGCCATTTGTTCCAGGGAGGCACAGCGTGGAGAGATAAAGTGCTAGAATATACCCAGCTGGCCTCCTGTTAATGGTGGCGGAGGCCGGGATGCAGGACTCAGGGACCCCACGCATTTTCCCCTCCCTGTGCTCTCTCCAGGAGCCGAGCTGCTTGTGCATAGCTTGAGGGGAGTGAGAATGAGGGAGAAAATTGAAAATTACTGACTGAAAATTCTGGGCAGTCAAGTGTGTGCAGCAACAGGACTGAGCTGTTCTGCTTAGTTTGCAGAGAAGAAGCAAAAGGGCGTCATCCTCAGGGATAAAATAAAAACTGCCTCTGAGCCTTCCCAGGGGAGCCCATCTACAGCGAAACAGCCCTCCTTCCCAGCTCAGAGTTCCCCGTCCCACCCACGACTGCAGCTCCCAGGGTCTAGCTAGATGTTAATAATGTATTTGACCATCACAAATCGCTTGAATCCCTACTGTATGCCAGGCACTATGCTAAGTGTGAGGGCGCAAAGGTAAAAATAGGATATAATTTGTGCCCTTGTGGCATTCACAGTGCAGTTGGGAAGACCTTCCTGTGCCCGGGTATCACTGACTCAGTGGAGAAGGCCAGTGTCAAGAAGCAGGCTGCAACAGAGGGAACATCTCACCCTGCATGGTGGAATCAGGCATTTGGCGTCCCTCAGCCACAGCTGAATGAGGAAGTGAAGGCAGAAAAGGTGTTGGAAACACATTAGACTCATGGCAGGGCCCTGGGATGGAGCAAGTTAGAGGATTCTTATTGTGCAGTGTTACTCTCAGACTACAGAAAGCTGTTAGCACAGGAAGACAGCAGTCAAGTTACCTTTCCCACCTCTTTCCACCTCTGCCCGTTCTCATCACTAAATTCTAGAAAGTCTGATTGACACTGGGAATTAAAGGTTCCTTTTGTTCTGTCCCAAAGAGAGGAAGAGACTGAGGCTGGGGGAAGAGCCAGTCCGAGGTCCACACCTTTTAGGTAGTGGACCACGCTAGCCATAGCCACTTCTGTCCTTAAATTGACCCAAAGTAGATGGCACCTGTGGGATCTCATTGTACTTGAGACTTGATGAGGAGCAGGAGCTAGGAGGGACCAGAGGAAGATGTGGGAGTTCAGTGTGGTAGTGAATGTTTAGGGTCTCTCAGGGAGGCTGGGGTACGAGGATGGGAAGTTCAGGCCCAGCCTGGGCAACTAAGTGACTTAGTGAGAGCCTATCTCAAAATGAAAAAGGAGCTGAATGTAGCTCAGTGTGAAAGCTCTGGGTTCAATCCCTAATATCACAAAAAAAAGGAAATGTGAGATTTCTGCATACCTAGGGAAGAAAGGAGTTTAAGAAGCAGCTATTAGTCAAATGTGTCTTATGAAAAAATTTACATAAATGAGGGCTCTGCTGAGGCTAGTAGACTAGCCAGCTAACTTACTGATTATCTTAAAAAGAACCAATTCAGTGGAGGGTTTCAGTAGGGTTTCTCAGCCTTGGCATGCTTGGCAACTTGGACCGGATGCTCCTTTGTGGTGTGAGTCTGTCCTATGCATTGTCGAGGCTGAGCAGCAACCCTGGCCTCCACCCACTCTGTACAGTAGCACCTGCCAATCATGACAACTGAAAACAATTCCAAACTTCATTACAAGTTCTCTGGGAAGTGAAATCACCCCCGGTTGAGAACCTATGTGGTAGAGAGGTATGGACAGAAGTCAGATTGTGATGCATTTGAAGGCCTCGGGTCTGGACCATCCTTTCTGAAGGTCTGGCAGCCCAACAGCAGGCAGGTGATGGGAGCATGAGGACAGAGTAGGGTTGGGAGAATAGGGTCTGTGATTGTTGTTTTATTTCTAATGGAACATGCATTTGTTGGGCCTGGAGGAAAACTAGAAAAGAGGGAAAGGGGTAGTGTGGAGCAGCACCTACTTAGTTATTTCACAAACACTAAGTATCTCCAGTTACCAGGCTCTGCCAGGCTTCATAGATGACACGGTGAACGAATGAGTTCTTTATTCAAAACTTTTGAAAATGTCAAAGTGGCCCAGAGCATTCTAGGCCCTGTAAGCTCTTGTAATGAGTGAGACAGAGTTGACCCCTGCCTCAGACAGCAAAAGCCTTGGTATCCAGCAGATAAGAGGACAGCAAGCAGGGGACAGGAGGTGCCGGATGCTGTTGAGGCACCTTAATCAAGAGTTTGGAGAACATGAGATGTAATATTTAAGGATTAAGCTGTGATGTTAGGGGTTATCATCAATAACCCAGACAAAGAGAGAGGGAAAGATTGCCACATCTTTAAGGAAAAGCAGGCAGATCTGGAAGGAGTGAAGGGGAGATGGTTATGTGTGAAACACAGGATGGGGGAGGCTCTTAGTACACAGGCAGGTCATGAAGAATCTAATCACACACTCAGTTCTCTGCCTATGTATCCTGTGGGCACTGGAAAGCCCACCTTAGTTTTTCAAGCAGGAAGTATGTGGCTATATTAGCCTTGATTCCATCAGCCTGAGGAAGACTAGGATAGGTAGGCTGAGAGCCGCCTGGAGAGATGCTAGCCGCCTGCTTTCCTGAGGTCATGGTGGCAGGATAGAACGAGAGATGGTGTGGACGGAGGACTTGGCGGTTGCTTGGCGATCGCTGTGGTGTGGATATAGGTTCTCCCCAAAACTCATGTTGAAACTGAATCCTCAAAGTCATACTAATGTATTTGGAGGTGGATGGAGCCTTTGGGGAGTCATTAGGACTAGAAGAGGTCATGAGAGTGAGGGCCCATGACAACACTGGTGGCTTTATAAGAAGAGAGACCCAAGTTAGCGTACTTCCTCTGTCGCCATGTGATGCCCTCCACAGTGTCCTGGCCCAGCAAGAAGGGCCTTGCCAGCTGCTGAGCATAAGCTGAACAGATGTTGGCACTACACTCCAGAAGCACGAGCTACATACACTTCTGTTCTCTATAAATTACCCAGTCTGTGCTATTTATTTAGAGCAACAGAAAATAAACCAAGGCAGCTGTTGAGACTGAAGTTGGGAGAGGATGACCCCACCTCCTGAGTGGCCTGCTCACCGGGGGTGAGAAGCAGCTCTACTTGGAGGGCAGAGTGTCTAGAAGAGAAAAAGAATTCACTTGGGACCCCTCAAGCTTGAGGGTCTGCACAAGAACAAGAAGGCAGTTGGAAAGAGGATCAGGAGCTCTGAAATACAACTGGACGCTTAGATTTTGGAGTCATTAGCATGCTGATGTTCCCTGAAGTCATGGGTACTGATGGAGTCGTAAAGGAGCATGAGTGGCATTGGAACTGGGAGGACCTGGGTCAAATAGTTATACTTGGAGCTACAGTAGATAGCAGCAAAACTGAGCTTTCAAACCTCTTTCCCTTAGATAGTACCCAGACGCAGTATTTTGTTATAGCAACAGAAAATAGACTTAAGTTCTCCATCCAGGGCACCTGTTAGAAAATGCCCTTACTCCAAGAGGGAGGACACCTTGGCCACCATCTCCCCAAAGTTCCTTCGCGGTTCCTCTTTCCCTCTAACTGATGCTGCAGTTACCTCCCTCTGGTGCTGAGCTGCAAAAAACCAGTTAATTCTTTGCCTTGTGCTGTAATGCAGACACAGCTCCAGAGTCCCAGACTTCAGAATCTGGGCTCTGAAAACAATAAGCAGTTGTAAATGCTAATGAAAGCGGTGACCTTGCTGTTCTGCAGCCGGCAGAAGGCTCATTAGCTCTGCGCAGCAGAACTAATCCTTGAGGAGTCAAACCCGCAAAACCGACAAGGGTTTTATCACCTCTCTGGGGAGTTGCTGCAATGGGCAGACGGGCTCCCTGCCCTGCACATATTCAAGGCACCTCACTGTTACATCCCCTGGCAGTCACCTTTTTCCAAGGCAAACACTGAGGGGCCACTGGTTTAAGGCTTCTTTGGTCTTGTTTCCATGGTCCTTTTGTGCAAAAGGAAAGCTTTGGTCTATTTGATTGCTTCTCTGCAAAAAGACAAGACCAGAGCTGGGTCCAGTGGTGTGTGCCTGCAGTGTCAGTTACTAGGAAGGCTGAGGCACGTGAATGCCTTGGGCCCAGGCACGAAAGGCCAGTCTGGGAAACATGAATCTCCAATGCAGAAAAGAAAAAGAGAGAGTCAGAAAGATAGAGGTGAGAGAGAGAGAGACAGACAGACAGACAGACAAGACGCAGAGAGAGATTTAACTTTACATTTTGAAAGAAAACAGAAGGCTCACATAGCAATTGATGACACATGGCATTTATTTAGGAATGCACTTTTCAGTTCATGGTAAACAGGGAATCATTTAGCTATATTCCACTGTAAAGAAGAAATCATTTTCAGCATGGAAACAATTTTAATTCTCAGAGGTACTTTGTAAACCAGGGTCACACATGTAATAACAAAGCTGTTTAAGATCACTTGAAAGCACATTAACCACTTAATTGAGGATAATTCACTTTCAAAAGTATAACTCCTACAAGATCCTGCCTCAAAATTTAG
This sequence comes from Dinomys branickii, assembly GCA_004027595.1. Taxonomy (NCBI): domain Eukaryota; kingdom Metazoa; phylum Chordata; class Mammalia; order Rodentia; family Dinomyidae; genus Dinomys; species Dinomys branickii. Next base: position 44,221 of record PVLD010013195.1, on the reverse strand, counting down.
AAAAAAAATTTTTTTAAAGATCTGGGCATATAACTCAGTGCAAAGGGTTCAGTCCCCAGTGCCCCACAGACACACACACACACACACACACACACACACACACACACACACACAACATTCAACTCAGAAAAAATTTCTCTTGCCAAGTAATATATAAATATTTAAATACAAATACCTTTCTATTTAAAATTTTAGGAAATTTCTTTGTAATTAACATTAAATCAGAATTAGTTAAATCTCTTAGCAAGGTGGGGGTAAGGAAGGTACACTACAGTAAGGAAGGAATCTCAGCTTTGAGGCTTTCAGTGACCTGCTCCTTGGGATTACAGAGTTGTCCTCCTTATCTGTAGTTAAGCTGTCAGCAGTTTCGGAATCCTATAACCACCTGTGGTCCAAAATTACTGCATAGTACAATAAGGCATTTTGAAAGCAAGAGACTATACTCACATAATTTTAAGACAGCATACTGTTATAATTGTTCTATTTTATTATCAGTTATTGTTGTTGATCTCATACTGTGCCTGAGCACATTAAACGTTATCCCAGGTGTGTATTAAAGGATATAGTATATACAGGGCTCAGTACTTTCTGTGGTTTCAGGCACCCACTAGGGGTCTTGGAACATTCCCTGTGGATATTGGGAACTGCTGTGTGTAGCACCCATTTCTAAGAACAATCTTCACAGGAATGAGATAAAGGAAGGGAGGTGACATAACTACAGGGCCTTGGATGGAGAAGTGGTCAGGAAGTAGGGTCAAGACAGAACCACAACTGGCCCGGTATGATGCGCTGCCACATGCCTGCTTTATGGCCAACCAGAGACACGGCAACACCTCATGGTGTCTTCTAACGTGGTGGGAGAACAGGGCCCAGCTCTCTTGCTCATTGTTTGCAGGAGATTTCATTGTAGTCCGGCTCCTTGGAAGTTACCCATCTGTGCTGTGCACCTCTAGGCTGTGAATTTCCTTAGAGTGGGCCTGGCCCTCAGCAGCCTACAGTCCATGTAGGGTAGGTTAGAGGGAGCAAGATCAAAAGGGTTTATGACTTGATGGCATCCTGCGGCATCAAACTCAGGAGCTCCAGGATGAGGAGGGTTGGAATGGTGGGGCAGAACACAGGACAGGTACAAGTGCCCCACCCCCCATGAATGATTTAAGTGAGTGCTGGGACTGAGCTGACTTCAGTACCCATGCCTGGTCTAACAGCTTTCAGCCTCAAAAACACTGTGACCTGTGAGCATGCCGGGATGGGTAAGCTTCCCCATCACTGGAATGAGATGCCTAATACACACAACTTGAAGGAGAGGTTTACTGGGGCTCACAGTTTCAGAGGTTCTAGTCTGTGGCTGGCTGCCGCCAAGGCAGGAACATCGTGGCAGAAGGGCCTAGTGGGGGAAGGCGGCTCAGCCCGTGGCAGCCAGGAAGCAGACAGCAAGGGAAGAGTTTGAGAGAAAGGGTTCACATGCCAGATCTAGTCCCCAACATCACAGCCCCACGCCCTACCCAATGGATGTGTGCCGTACTAATCTAGGTATCTCTAGCCCATCAAGATGACAATCAGGATTACCTGTCAAAATGACAAAGAGCACTTCAGAGTCAAATGTAGTGCAGCAGATGCCAGTTACATCACCAGGATGTCATTATAGTGGTGGTAGAGAGATTGTTGTCACCCCCCCCCACCAAAGTGTCCGTGTTCTTATCCCCAAATCTATGAATCAATAACCTCATATGGCTTTGCAGCTGTGAATTAAGTTAAGGAATCTAGAGGTACAGATTTAATGAATTAACACAAGCATGCAGTGTTTGAAACAGTCTCAGTACACTATAAGCATTAAATCGGCATTCACTTATTAAATTCTTATTTGCTCTTCATGGAGAAAAGATCATCAGCCCAGCAGGGTTTACCTTGTCCAAGGTGAACAGTTTCAGAGAGGCCAAGACTAGGCCCAGGCCCCCAAACTCCTGAGATCCTAGTTGCTTTTTCATTGCAGTGTTATAGCATCATATTCTTACTGAAACTCATTTTCAAGTCAAAACAATTAATTATAGTACATGCCCTTCTGGAGGGCTTACCTACATTTCAAAACTATGATTAGTCTCAGTTTTCAGATCCTGGTAAGAGAAAGGAAAAAAATAAGCAAAGAGCCTTATCAGCTTAAATAACCCTTAGTTATTATGGGCTAATCAGGCCTACCATCTCCTAAGCGAGTAGACAGGGAAGTCTTAAATAAATGAGACAGTGGAAATGATTTCAGGGCTCCAGGAGGGAGTAACTCTCTTACAGCTTCAATATTCTCTGAGTTTAGACGAAGACTTCTCTGGGTGGCCCATATTTATTTGATTTTCAAACAAAGGAGGTGGATATTCAAGAAAAACTCAAAAACGCGGGAATCTGGGCAGGACTTTTCCAAGAAATACATTACGTTAATTTAGGAGAACTGTGTTCTCTCCAGGAAGGCCTTCACAGCAGGAGTGAGATGCCTGCAGCTACGGTCTCCTTCTGGCCAGATGTCCTCAGCTGTGGCCTTGTCTTGTCCTTTGAGGCATCACAGCTTCACAGGCCCATACTAGCTTCAGCAGTGACCAGTGACTCACAGAGGCTTACTTGCTATGAGTCCACTGCCCATCTCCAGACAAGGTGCCTATTGCTTCTCAGCCTTCTGGCTAAGATTAAGTACAGACAAGGTGCCTAAGCTTCAGACAACTCACAAGTAAACATGGAAAGTCAATTGGTTAAAACTAGATCCTTTGTAGGATCTAGCTACTTTGTAGTGGTCTCCACCGGGGCCTTATTTGAAATCCTGTGCATTTGACTGTAAGACAACCTTACAGTCCATAATGGAATCGTCTCTGGGTTTAGTCCACTCACTCATAGTTTTGTTCTCTCCAAATGTGACCCATAAGAAAAACAAAAAGACCAGCACAGAACCAGGAAAAGTGTCTGGTATCAGAACCAATGGGCCATTCATCAGATACCAGTGGGAGAAGATTCTTAGCATCAAACTCCAAAATACTGGCCGGACCTCTCAAATGCAAGCCCTTACAGGGCTTATGCGAAACATCATGCCCCAGAAACACTAGCATCACTAAAAACCTGCTTTACCAAACAGTTACTGGATTCTGGGGTTCTGTAGATGTTTTCCAGATCCTTGGCATCCTGAACAAAGCACTGGACAAAAGACACAAGGAAAGTAGTGAAGTTTAACATTCATTAAAGATAAGAAGTACTCTCTGCAGTGACAGCGGGCCACTGAAAGAGTTCACAGTGGCCATGAGGTTAATAGCAGAAGTCTTTTGTATTCCCCATTCCTCAGATCTAGACTGTACTATCAAAAACCTGCTGGATTTCATGCCAGAAGAATTGAAGATAGCACTTTCTGATTGGTCTCAGGTGCAGGGCTTGAAAACCATATTCTGCGAATGTGTCCTGAATTTCTGTGATTGGCAGGTCAATCCCCCTTGCCCAGCAGGTTTACCACACCCTTATCTCCTGCCTCAAAACCTTCCCATAAAGGTGGCTGTGCATCCCTTATAAAAGGAACAAGTATTCCTAGGGAAAATAAACTGGAAGATGACAAAGCTCCTCTAAGAAGACAATTCAAACGGGAATTGTAAACCACATTCCAAACCTATCACACCATCCTGCTCTGTGGTAGAATCAACAGCTTCCTCCTGCAGTGATACTGTTATTTATACAGTGAGTTTCTAATACACAGCCACCCTTTGTCCCTAGGGATTAAGAATGCTTTAATGGTATTGTAAACAAAAAGACAAACTGATTTCTCTCCACTGTCACGCTTACTCAATGTAGCACACTTTTGTGCCCAGGTGAGTGGGTTTATCCACATACACCGAACAGTTCTCCAGAGACATGGACCAGGCGTCCTGTGATTCAGTTAACCCATGAGTGAAGGGGCTCAGTCGACTAGGCTACTTTTTTCCAGTAGGAGGTAATCTGTAACTTCAGCATCTGGCTATAAATCATGGGGCTTCAATAACTCTGTCCTTAGGTTTGATTGATTGCTCGGGTGGTGCAGGGACTTCAAGGAAACATTTCATTTGCCAGCACTTTATTATAAAGATATAAAAGATACAGATAAAGAGGCAGGTCAAGAAATGAGTAGCCAAAAAAAAAAAAACAGGACAGAATTTCCATACCTTCTGGTCATCCTATGCTCCCAGCACCTCTAGGTGTTCAGCAACCAGGAAACTCAGCAAATTCTATTGCTCAAGCTAGACCTGGTGGCACAGCCCTGTGACTCTAGCACTCTGAGAGGCTGAGGCAGGAGGATCACCAAGTCAAGCCCCACGCCTAAGCAGCCACTTAGCAAGACCTTGTTCAAAAAAATTAAAAAGAGTCTGGGGATGGTAATCAGTGCAAAGCCCCTGGGTTCAACTCTTAGTGCCTCAAGAAAACAAGTTTTATTGACAGGTGGTCCTGACTGTTCTGGTGACTGGAGTATCTCCAGTGCCCCCTCATCAGCTCATCTTATTAGCATAAACACATGTGTGATCCAAAGGACCCCCCAGAGAGCAAAATCACTCCAGTTACTCAGGAAATTCCAAAGGTTCTGGGTGCTGCGTCACAGGTACCAGGGACAAAGACCAAACATATTTCATCTTATGCCACAGAGACACTTTGAAGAGAAATGAAATAATAACTGTCAAAATGTTCTTATAAACACAAAAAGATTTTACAATAAAATTCCCAACCGCTTCAAGGTGCTACAGATTTTATGAATGATAACAACTATTAAATTTGAAGTCATCCTACTTGGAGTCTGCTAGGACTTTCTGTTTTCACTTGTCAATCTATATAAACTCAGACAGAAATTCTCCAAGGAATAATGATATTTATGAAGATTACATAGGATAAACTGTAAAACAAGAATTCAGTCTTTTGTGAATGATTCTTACTACCAGGTGTGCGTGCATGAAGTCCCTCCTTCATAACATACAGGCTTTATTTATGTATGTTATTGTTTGTGGTTGGGGTCTGACAAAAGTGATTTTGTCAGTCCGTGGGCCCAGGGAATGACGAGAGACACTTGGAGTTCTGAAGTTATTGGTGATTATTGAACAACCCTGCAATCATTCAGCACTCCTGCTTTATCCACTAGGGTGAGGTGTGTGTGACAAAAGTGATTTCATCAGTCCATTCAGATTCTGGCAGTTTTCTCATGTTCTAGCATCTCCCTTTGGATTCTGTGATGTGAACCCTTGGCCAAATGAAGATGCGAGTCTAGGATATTTGGGAAGGAACTACCACACCTACAACTCTGACTGTATTCCTCTTGGCCCCTTAGGTCCCAGGGTAGGGCTCCAGATGCTTAAAATTCCTTCCAGAATGTTCTCTTTCACACACACCTCACCCCAGTGGATAAAGCAGGAATGCTGGATGATTACAGGGTTGGTCAATAATCACCAGCAACTTCAGAGCCCCAAGTGTCTGTGTTCATTCCCCGGGCCCACGGTCCGTGCTAATGGCAGCCCTCCTCTGGGATGCCATCCCCACTCCCTGGTGACTTCTGCCACAGTGCGCCACCCACCCATTGTCTGTCCCCACCTGCCTGTGCACGGAGACGCGCGCATGCCTCGGGTGATGTCCACTGGCGGTGGCTAAGTTACATGCCCAGCAACAGGAGTGTCATATTTGTGCCAGTTCCTTTGTCACTTCATGTCTCATAAGGCTCCAGGGGTGATGGTTGGGACAGAAGAAGAGCAGCCATTGTTCTGTGCAGACAGACATGCTCTCTTGTGTGTCCCTCAGCCCATGAGTCTCCTTCTGTTCTGAGTCTGCACTAATGTGGCTGGAATCAGGCTGTTGCCTCAGGGATGGGGAGAAAGGCGAGAGGCCACAGTCCTGAAGTGAAGGGGCCCCAAGGAAAGAAAGGAACCTCTGTGAAGAGGAGAGTCCCGGCTAACTTTCAGTCCCCTGGCCTGGGGACGCTGAGGAGCAAGGCTGGGGAGGGCCGGGGAGGGAGGGAGCGAGCCGGCAGGCGGGAAGGAAGGTCAGCCCTGCGTGATATGACGCAGGGTGCCTTGCCTGGGGTTGAAATTGAGGAACTGAGGAGGCAGCAGAGGAGAGGCACTGTCTCAGCGCAGGATGGAAGGAGACCTTCGGCCACCAGCTCTGCCTCATGCAACTCCCAGGGCTGAGGAGATTAATGACCCAAGGAGGCTATGATATGGTCCAAAAACTTCTCCTGGATTTTTTCCGTAGGCGGCTGAGCCAGAGGCCCACAGCAGAGGAATTGGAGCAGAGGAACATCCTGAAACGTAAGTGACTCAACCCCGGGGCGGTGCTGCATGTTCTGGGGTGCCTTGCTCCTTCCCGAGTACTCACCCACCGGGTTTCTCCCTGGGCTGCTGGGAGACCAGAGCACCAAAGGTGGCCTCCCCAGGGTGAAAACCCACTTTATCCCTCTCTGTTGGCTGCAGCCTCACAGGTGGGAGCAGAACCTCCCCTGTAGTGAGTTGTGAAGTCAGGGAGAAGCTGAACAATTCCACTAACTTACTACTCAGTGGTCTCGAGGAGAGTATGGGGCACCTTTCAACCAAAGTGGCTTCAAAACGCTGAGGAGGGCTTTGCTAGCTAAAATGAACTAGCCATCTGAAAATGGGGACTAGAGAACGTGAGTTTCTGTCACAGCTGGCTGCTGTTGACAAAATTCCTCAGCCCTTTGAAACACAGAGTTTGCAGTCTGAGGTAGCAGTTCCCAGGGAACACGCCTTGGGTCCCTCTGTCATATATCAGGGTTCATCGCTGTCACTCAGGAAAAACTGGTTGTCACTGAGGCTACCAGCAGAAAAACACATAAACCCCTCATCTGGTGCAGGACACAGAGTGTGTTTGGATATATATGGAGAAGCCACTGGGGACTGAAAAATTAGAGTACAAAATACTGAAAGAAATCAAGCATCTTTGTTAACAAATAATATTTTTACCACTCTTTTTCCTCCAACCCAGAAATACCCTTTTAATTTTTCTCCAGAAAAAGAGAAGTATGTACTATGCAGCTTTCCAGACATGTACAGACACACGCACACACACACACTCCTGTCACATGTGTGACCTTGCTCTAGCTGGGTATTTCCACGGAAACCAACCTAAAATGCTCTCGATTGCACTTTGCTAGCCTTCCTCCTGAGGCCTCGTGACTGCGTCGACACTTGCCGGTTTGCTGAGAGGTCACGGCAGCATCCGCTGTGGCTGCAGGCTCGGTGGGCTGGAGTGCAGCCCCAGCAGGGCACCCCTGTGCCTCTGCTTACCTGGCTGGGCCTCAGCCTCCCAGAAGCCACTTCCCAAGTGCCGGATGTAGGCTGTATTCAGGGCCAGTCTGCCTCAGTTCTTAAGGATGCGTGTGTATAATTATGCTCATCTGTAAGGACACTTAAATTTTCTAAGCAGCCAGGCTAGGTGGCAGATGCCTATAAACCCTGAACTCTGGGAGGCTGAGGCAGGAGGACTGCAAGTTCTAACCCAGTTTGGGCAAATTAATCACTTAGTGAGACCCTGTCTCAAAATGTTTTAGAAAGGGGGGTGGTTACTGGGGATGTAGCAGAGTGTGAAGACCCTGGGTGCAAGCTCTAGTATCAAATAAATAAATAAGTTTCTAAATTTACTATCCTGTACAGTGTCCTTAGAACTTTTCCTGAGATCACTGTGGTCAGAGAAGCTTATGTTCCCATCTGAAGCCCGAGTCTGAGACCCGACCCATTATAAATGATCCACTGTTGGGAAGAGGGGAGGACAGGTGAACCCTGATTACTAAAATCAGAAATCAGCCTCTTTTGGGGACGGTGCCTACAGCCTTCCACAATGGGCTAGCACTTGGCACACCATGGCAGGCTTCTACAACACCGCCTCTGACAAAACTAGGCTGTCTGAGCCCCAGAGAACAGAATTGTTTACTTCTATAACAAAAAGGTTGGGAAGGCTCCAGTCTGCACTCGGTGTGCGCCCTGGCAGCCTTTAAGGGTTCGTGCCGTGCGGCCTAAACTTCTTACCCGATTGTCTAAAATGAAGAAGCGTCAGCAGTGCTCAAGGGGTCTCCGTGTGTGCCCAGCGAAACCACGACAGGCTCAAGAGCGCTTTCCTCACTGGCGAGCAGAAAATCATAGGGTTGAAGGCACAAACTCAGTCAGAAGGCTAAATCACAGATGAAGGGTTTTGAGTAATAAAAGAAAGACTTGTAAAAAATAAATAAAATCTGAAATCAGACCATCAGACTTCCTCCCCACTTCCGCCCAAACCACACTTGTAGCTGTCAGGGCTCTGTGGCCTCTAAGAATCTCTGCACAGCGTATTCATGCACCTGAACTGGATTTGGGGGCTTCTGATCCACGGCCTAAGCCCAAAGAGTGCGCAGACCTCCTGAGACTGTTTGGGTTTCAGCAAGCAGTCACATCCAGCAGCAGTGAGGCCCATGCAAAGAGGTCTCAAACGCCCAGCTCATCCTCGGGCTTGCCCCAGCCCTGGAGATAGACGCCAGGCAGGCAGTGCAGCGGTACTTGGGCTTTGCTACCTGTGTGTGTAAGCCCAGAGGGACTGACCAAGTTATTTCCCAAGATCATCCCCACGCTTTTCTTTTATTCCCTTCTTTCATCTTTGTTGTCCTGGTCTAATAGATGCAAATTAGAGAAGCGCTTCAGCAAGTTCCAACAGGTTGATCATGTCCCAGTTTCAAGAGAGTTTTCAAAAAAAAAAAAAAAAAAACTCTTGTGTTTTTCATGTGGTTTTTATTTTTCTCTGCATCCTGATCCTGCAGCTATTTTCTAAATTAGTTTCTTTAAATTTAAGTTTCTTTGTGTATTAATCATTTGATCTGCTAAGCAAGAAATGTCGAATGAGATAAGAAAACATCCTCAAGCAATTTGTTCTAAAACATATCGGCCCTGGCACGAATATATAATCTGGGCAGTGGAGGAAGGAGAATTACCTGAGCAGCCTAGGAATTTAGCAAACCTGTCTCAAAAGAAAGACAATGCTAGGGCTGTAGCTCAGGGTGAAGGTCCTGAGTTCAATACTCAGGGCCAAATAAATGGAAAATATAAGTAGATCCTATTTGCTGGGCTTGAAGTCACTGGAAGAGCTGCTATGTGGAGGGTGGGGTATCCAGAGAGGCTGGCTTGGGGTCCAGCTTGGCGTCTGTGGCTTGCAGCCCTACCCCGCCCATCCTTTCCTTTCTTCTGCAGCCAGGGAAGCCCTGTGCCCATCTGGGCACATAATGAAGGTACTCTGATGTGCCCCCTCCCGTGACAGTGACATCATGGGCTGTGTCTGGCCTCTTATTTGTTTAATGGGTTATCTTGGCACCTTCTACCTGAGGATTCTTGACATTGGATTTGTAAATGGCTTTGTTTTGTTTTGCCTTGTCTTATCTTGCAGTATTGAGGATTAAACCCAGGCCCTTAGCACTGAGCTACATCCCCAGTCCTTTTTATTTTTCATTTTTGAAACAGGGACGTACTAAGTCACTACGTTACCTAGTCTGGGCTCAAATTTTCAATCCTCCTGCCTCAGCCTTCCAGAGTGCTGGAATTACAGGTGTGCTCCACTACACTGGGCTGTGACTAAAGTTTTGGATTCCGTAAGTGGTCACTTGGGGCCCCACCTCATAGAGGGACCAAGGAATCACACAAAGGAAATGGCTCCACACTCTTTCAGCTCTGGCAAAGAATGCCACCTTGAAGCTCAGAAAGGGTGTGTAGGGTCTGGGGGTCTGACGTCTCCAGTAATAAAGTGGGCTAGGCCCATAGCAAAACTTAACAGCAGGAAAAAGCAGAGACTTGAACTATTTGTCTAACTAATTAACCATGGAGGGTGTGACTAGTTACTTAAATCCCCAAGGCTTGCTCGCTTGCTTTGTTTTTTTGTTGTTTTTGTGTTGTTTTTTGTCTTTTTGGGTCTCAACAGTTCAGGCTGGCCTCGAACTCCCTACCTCAGTCTCCCAAGTGCTGGGATTACAGGCCTGCATCACCATGCCCGCCTGGCCATCCCTCGGGCTTTCATATATGCATTTGTAAACCAGGAGTGGTGGCCTTAGTGGCCTCTGTGAATTTTAACCTGGTGCCTTCAAGCTGCCTGTGGGGCCAACTGCCAAACCCTCCCTCCTTTATCCCACCTGCAAATGTAGCTGTCTGGGTTTCTCTTCCTCCAGTTCCTGCTGTCTGCCTTCCAGTTGATCCTTTGATAAATTAAATCAGACTAAGATATTAATGGCTGACCAGTTTCCTAGATTTTATGCCAGAAAAATTTGCATTTTTACAAATACCACCTTGGGGTGTCTTCTGGGTCTTGCTGTCCATCTCCCAATTATCTCTGATTGATAAATTCATCTCAATCTATGGATGGCTGGCTAGTTTAATGGGTTTTTATCCAAGGGAAATTTGCATTTCTAAAGAAAACTTTGAGAGAGAGCACTCATAGTGGAATTGGGGGGCCCCCTGGTGACCCATGCCTGGACAGGATGTGGACATTTCGTGTGCTGCTCTTGTATGGGCTGTGATCCCCATAGGTATTAATCCACTCTGGACTCCCACAGTTTGTCCTCTGGAAGGTGTGGGTAACTTTGTTGTGAGTTACTGTGGTCTTAGTGGCAAGAGGGAAGGGCAGAACAGTTATTGGATAACCCCACCCCCACTTCTCCACACAGGGGTTTCCCTCTTGTAAAGATCTGCCCTGTCCTGGGATTATCAGAAGCCACAAGTAAATCGCAAGCATACAAACTCATTAAGTTTTCAAGAAATAACAGTAGTTGGGATGACACAATGAACAAACAAGCACCCTGAACAACCTTGATGCGCTCTGGGCCAGAATCGGCTTGCAGCTTCCTGCACCAGTGCCATTGTAAACCCAATGGGAATCATGGGCCTGCTGGGACACTCGTTGGTGTCAGGGTGTTTTCAAGTCAGGTGACGCTAGGTTGATATATATGTTTCCATAAATAGCAAAGAAACCTTCCAAGGCCCAGATGGGAAACAATTTACCCAAGGTCACTGAGTCAACTGAGCCAGAGAAATAAGCCCAAATGCCCCGCCCCTCAAATCTCTGCCCCCTCCCCAGACTCCCTTACTGCCGGCTTGTAAAATCCCTGGCACGGAAGTCACCGACATAACTGCACCGAGCACGTTTAGGCTCAGAAGTCCGCTCCTAAGACACTCCTGATGCAGGCAGTTGTGTTCCACACTCTGGTCACACATGTGCTCTGTAGACTCCTTGGAACATTCCGAGAACTCATGGAATCAGAGCCTGAGAGAGGTGAGCATTCTGAGATTCCTGGTAGAGCAGCCAGCCTCATGTTTGCTGTTGGCCCTCAAGGTGGCAGAGGCGAAGGTCTGCTTTCTGTTCTGCCCCACAGTGCCCCAGGCCCCAGGTTCACACGGAAGTGAGCCACTTCTGGGAGGCTCCAGGGCAGGGGTGAGGCCCCATGTGGTGTACAGAAGGGAGCCTCGCAAGTCCCTCAAGGCCCATGTCTGCCCGTACCCCTCCTGGTCTTCTCACACACCATGTCCTTACCTCCCAGTACATTTCTCAACCCAGTATTTCTACCTGAAGCCCCAAAACTCCACATGACAGATTTAGAAAAGACCATAAAGGTCATCTGCTGGCTGCCAACTTGAAACAATGCAGTCAGTTTGGGGACCATCCCCACAGGCAGAGGGTGTCCAGGGAAGGGAGCACAAGCATCCTCTCCCCTTTTCAAACTGAAGTCCTTGGACAAGAGAGCCTGCGAAGGCCCAAAGGATGCCCCTGTGTATATGCGTACTGAAATCAAAAGCATCTTTGATATTTCTTTCAGCTCGGAATGAGCAAGAGGAGCAAGAGGAGAAAAGAGAGATCAAGAGGAGGTTAACTCGAAAGGTGAGAAGGTTCTCCATGCAGAGGCTGGGGAGGAGAGGATGGGCTGCTGGCCACACCTTTGCCTCTGGTGGCCCCAGGGGCCTTGAAGCCTCATGGCCTGTTGGTTCCCCATTGCAGGTGTCATAGTGCATAGCTTTTTAACCCAGGGAGCTGTCCCTGGGGACTGGTGCTCAACGCATTATCCTGCCCCCTCAGTCCTTTCGGCTGGTGACATTCTATCCAGCTTGATGTGTGACACCCACCAAGCCCAAAACAACTTGCTGTCAGTCGCTTTATATTTTCAGCTACACTAAATATTTTGTTTTTAAAAGTTCATTAAAGGAATTGAGTGGTGCGGCTCAGTGGCATAGCTCAAGCTTAGCATGCTCGGCAAACTGGATTCAATCTCCAGAACACAAAAGAAATTACTAAACCCCATCAGCCCATCTGAAGCTCATTATCAAAATAGTAATTTAAATATAACTTGTCAATTTGCTGTGACCTGGGGAAAGGTGGGTTTTCTTTGCTTCCCTACACTATGCCTTACCTGTTAGTATTTAAGAACTATTTGACTTATGTTAAATCCAGTGTGAATTACTAGATTGGGAAAATGCCAAAAGTACAGATAACATTAATGCAGATGTTTTTAAAGCACTCAGATAAAAGTCATAAAAGCTGGCATCTTTACATATTTTAACCCAAAAATAGATGGTTTAGCAATGCAGTATAGACCCACAGAGACCTCACACTACATGGGTGGCCTCTTGAATAATAAATTTGAGGCTATTCTTAGGTGATACTGAAAAGTTTAATTAATTGATGACACAAGAAATGATCTTATCTTCTGTCTAACGTGTTTTCAATCAACCTCCTACCATGATCATCTTGAGAAAAGATACTCAAATCTCAACAGCAGTGAAGAGACCGATTAGATTTTTAAATGTTTAGTAGTAGATTTTTTTTTCTTAGAAATGTTATGCAAAGGAAGAAATTCAGTGGTCCCGAAATATCATACAAATTATTAAGGGGGATGATTCCTGGTCCTCAACACACCCTAAATGTGGCCTGAACCATGAGGTGACTGGCTGGTGACTGTCACCCTGGGCTACACTAGGATAAGAACTAACTGGCCTCATTTCAGCCAGTTGCTCTTCCCTCAATCAGGAGCTGTCCCTCTACAACCTAAGACCATTCAGGCTTTGGACAAGAGCGCATTTGTGCCTGAGACTGAGCAGTGGGAAGAACAGGACAAGTATATGTGCTTGTTCTGAGTATGCCCTTGAAGCGACAGGCATGTGAGTAGGAGACTAGTGATAGCCCCTCGTTTCTGGCACAGAAAGATCTAGACAGTCTAAAAAACATTGAAGTCAGGTTTTCATCAAGTTCGTGGCTGGAATGCACAAAGTTTCCAAAACTTCAAGGTTGCTTACTAATAATCATAGGGATTACTTAGACATATGTCTGATTCTTATTTCTTGCAGAGAGAAACCTGACTAGTTGCAGACGCTAGGTCTCCCCTAGGCTAGGTCACAGAATGGACTGTTACTCTCTTATAGCTTCCAGTTCTTGCAGGTCCCAGAGATAGGATAAATGCCTCTTTGCCCCTTGGTTTCCTCTCCTTCCTCCCCACCCCCAAAAAAGGGCCTTGTAACCCTAGCATTTGGCCTCCCCAGGCATTGGCTCCAGGAGTTAGGAACACAGAGTCTGAGCGCCAAATGACCATAAGGAAAAGCCTAGCAAATGGGAAGCAGCTTTCCCATCTGTCTATGGCCCAGAGACAGGGCGCCTGCCAGGATGCAGCAAATCCATATCACATCCTAGCTGTAGGCAAGTTCTCTTCTCTTGAGCCTTTATCACACCAAGACCAGATGCCAGGGATGGTGGCCGCTTTTCATTTACTTCCCCTCAGCCCCCAAATTTCCTCAGTAAATTTCTATTTAATTTTAATGTACTAGTGAGAAAAATAAAACTCAGTGGCTGATGCTGATAGCAACAGACCAGTCGTTTTTGTCAGCCAAATTGAAAATAACCTAAAAATTACATGCTAAAAAAAAAATGCCTATCTTCCTCTCCAAAAAAAAGAAACGATAGCTAAATGGATGGATGTATGCATGCAGGCAGGCAGGCGTAGATGGGAGGAAGGAAGAGGGAAAGAAATCCACCAAGGAGTCAGGCTGTAGAAAGAGTAGAATTTGCGTCTTAATTAATTTACTCTTTTTTTTTTTAGCTGTTGTTTACCCATGATATTATTGTAGCCATAGATTGATACAAGTTCTACCCCCTTTCTTCCAGCCCATTCTCCCCAGAAAACCTGACTTTGGCCTCAAAGATGATTTCCTCAGCATCCAAGGAGTGACCTCAGGTTGTAGGTACCCAAAGCTGCCACCAGCCACAGGCCAAGGGTCCATATTCTAAGCCCCATGTGGTCAGGGGACAAGGCCATCCACATGAAGGAGGGACTTGGCTACTGATTGCTAGTACTATGGTCCACCCTCAGCCGGAGACCCCTCAGGCACAGTTGGGTCTGTCCTGCTCACTCCCTTCCTGCACATGGGCATGGTACCTTACTGACTTGTGGCAGTGGTGCCTAAGGCCCCACAGAATTCAGGCACAAGTTAGATGCCCTTGCCCTGTAGAGCTTACATTGAGTTTTCTATTACTACCAGACTCTGCCATCGACAAACTGTTGGTACCATACAGATCACAATTTCCAGGGACACCAATACAAAAGTCAGGTTTAGCAACTCTCCAATCCTTGCACACATACGAAAGAATACTGTTTGCCCAACAGCCTGGGGTCCACCCTGCTAGTCCTAAGAAGCAAAAACTGGGAATTTTGGGTAGGCATCTCTTTGTCTGGGGTAAATATGGTAAATATTCAGGTCAATATTCAGTTTTTTAATGTCTTTTAATTATACTGCAAACTTTCCCTACACACACATTCTGGTGTCAGGATGGGCTCCATTTTGTTTACAACATTTGCAGCCATAATGCCTTGGAAACCTGTGCTTTTCTGTAACAGACCATCACTGAGGCTAAAATGTTCTGCCCTGGGAAACCCATGGCTACCTCAGGAGAGACTAGAGCCATGTAATAGGGGAGTTACGTGGAGTCTAGGCAAGTGAGCAGCTCCACAGTTGCTAGGCCTCTGGTCCCTGGAACTCCCAACACAATGCCTGAGAGGGACCTGCTGGCGTGTCCAGCTATTCTGCCCTGCTATAGGCACTCATTTTGTGCTGTGCCGTTGTAGCAGGAAGGTGACACCTTCCAGCCCCAGCCTAGAGGGTCAGGCAGCTGCACCAAGTCCTGGTGGCTGGGACTTGCTTGTGTGCATTGATTTCGTAGGTCTGAGTGCTGAGACTGAAGGACTCCATCTTCTGTTAATACTATTAAACATAGCCTGGGGCTGGGAAGAAAAGCTGTTTTTAAACAACATTGGCTGAACATGAACTGACAGTATGCTAAAGGGAGCAACTGTGTCGCTCTTGAAGACATAAACCTGTGGCAGGAAGAGATCATAGAAATGGCAGCCTGACATTGTTAAAGGACAGAGGAAGGGTACTTGGGGGCAGGAGTATTGGGAGATAGCTAAATAAAGATCGTCTCATTCCTCATCCCTGCAGCCGGTCCTTCATCCTGGAGCTGGCCAGCAGACCCAGCCCTATCTGCCTAGGCATGAATGTGGCCTTGCTCTGCACTCTTTTGGCCCTGCGTTTGTTAGCTGACCTTACAGTTGACCTTCTTGAGGAAGAGCATTACTGCTAGTTATGTTTGCTCTGAAAACTCATAACACATTCCCATCCCTGCAGACCCTGGAGTTTGCATGCTGTTTGCACTTAGTTTTGTTTTTAATGTCTAAAACACACACAAGCTCATGTATGCACACGAACATGTAAAATGCATTGCGAACCTACCTCGAAGCACTAAATTAAGAGACACAGGAGTGGACTCATAAATCCAGAATGAGACAGGATTTTCCTGGAAGGTGCCTGCCATCTACTGGGGGAAGGACAGGCACCCACAGCCACACAGAACAAGTTTCTTGAGAAGACCCAGAAACTCTTCCTGCTGAGCTATGCAGCAAGAGAGGGGCTGGCTGTCACCTGTAACAAGGCCTGGAGGGGATTATAAAGCTCTTGGAATCCCAAGTTCAGTTCCAGGAGTTGGAAGCCCCTAAGGCCCTGCCCCACACTCTGTGTGACACATTGGTCCTCCCCCCAGAACCTCATTTACATGGATGGGGCCTCATGGCCCAAACTCCTGATTGACTGGGCCCTCTCTATGCCCCACTGCAGCTCAGTCAGAGGCCAACAGTGGAAGAACTCCGGGAAAGGAAGATCCTCATCCGCTTCAGTGACTACGTGGAGGTTGCTGACGCTCAGGACTATGACCGCAGAGCAGACAAGCCATGGACCCGCCTCACCGCTGCGGACAAAGTAAGCAGAGGGGGCAAGGAGCAGGTGGGGGACGGGGCTCCTCGGGGAGCCCAGGAGAGCAGCAACAAGGCCTTCACCGTCATCCCGTGGTGGGATCCTCATGCTGGTTTCCCAGAGTGCTGCATCCTCAGCACCTTTCGCCAGGACTCCAGGGAGCCTGCAGAGAGGTCCCTGGATAGAGTCTCATCACCGGGAAAAGCACAAGACACAGGGTGGCACTGTGCCTGATGATGTACAGGAGGAAGAGGGACAGTATCTTAGCCCATTTTCTGTTGCTATAACAGAATACCTGAGACTATAATTTTACACGGAAAGAAATGAATTTAGTCTCCTGGTTCTGCAGGTGGGAAGTCCAAGATCAGGTGTGGGTGAGGGCCAGCTCACCCACACCTTACCTGGTGAGGGCCTGGTGCTGAGTGATAAGATGGCAGAAGTCCAAAAGAGGAGGAGCATGCCGGAGAGCAAACACCAGGGGTGGCCTTGCATTATAACAGCCCCCTGTCTCTGGGGCTAATCCAGTGCCTTGAGAAAGGATTAATTCCTCCTGATGACCTAATCTCCTCTTAAAGCTCCCACTGTCTCTCTGTACTGTTGCACTTGGAATTAAGGTTCCAAGACATGCACCGTGGCCGACACATGTAAACCATAGCACGGAGGCTGTGCCCAGAGAGACAAAACTGGGCTAGTCAAGGCCCAGAACTCTTCAAGGGTGCAAGACTCCAGACCTGTCTCAGACCTTTTGTGTTCACAGCACTATCCTTGGTATAAAAGCAAAAGAAGCTAAAATTGTTGTATTTGCCTCCCTGCCTCAGGCCCTCACCAATTCCCCTAAGAAGGGAAATCTTAGAAGTTTCTAAAGGACATTTCAGGTAATCTAAGGAAAGAATTCATTTCACCGACTTGTATAGTTTGCTGGAAGAAAAAAAAATATTAGACGTGAAATAAAAGGGGGTCCCCTTTCCTCCCCCTTCCTCTGCACACTGACGGCTGTGCTTCACCCCCAGGCTGCCATTCGGAAGGAGCTGAACGAGTTTAAAAGCACTGAAATGGAGGTTCATGAGTTGAGTAGGCACCTAACAAGGTTAGTGTTCCGGGGAGTTTGTTTGTTTCCCCCTAAATTGCAGTATTTACTTCCAAGTGAACCTGTCCTGTCTGTTTCTGGGTCAGAAGTGCTTTGGTGGGTGCAGGGGAGGGGAGAGGAAAGAAAAGGGGACCCAGAGTTCCACTTTAATGTTGCGGAAGTGGAGCAAGGAGCACTACAGCCCTGGCCAAATGCTCCCGCAAGCACCAGAGCAATGCGAGGCATTATAAAATTGTAAGCTAAGGAGGAAAGGTCATCTCTGGTTTACATGCACTCAGCAGAGGTCAAACCTGAGCGAAATACCAAATCTACATGGGACTTCCCAAGCAAGTTCACCTCTATTATTCTGTATCATTCTGCACAACAGTCCTGTGTGACATCATGTGGGAAAACTGCGACAGAGAAACTAAGGGACTTATGTAAGTTCACATGGCTAGTTAGCGACAGAGCCATTGTCATAATTCTGCTTCCCCTCCTTGAACGAGACTTACCAAGAGTTTTGTGCCTGGACTCAGACAGGCAACCTTGCCGCTGCTGGATCACACAGCAGCAGACAGCATGGACTCAGCCCTCCAGGGTGGGTCCCCTGGGGTCTGCAGATCACACTGTAGCCAAAGCGGAGACGAGTTTGGAGGCACTCACATTGAGGTTCACAGTCCCTGTCTGTGTCACACCCGGGACGGCTCAGGACAGAAAGGTCACAATGCTGAGTCCCCTGCTTTGGTAGCGCCTGTGCCTGACTGAATTCTTTGTGTCCCCAGGTTTCACCGACCTTAGCGGTGGGGTTCCTCCCGAGCACTCTCCTGGCTTCAAAACATAAGTCTGTAAGAACCATAAGTGCTGGCATTTACTCACTTCCCCATTCCGGTGTAAACCTTCTGAACTGCCTTTTTTTTTTTTAAAGAAGAAAAATAAAAGGAAACACAATCAGGATTCTATGTGCAAAGATGTGATGGTGACCGGTCCACAGTCAGAGCTGCTGGTGCCACTTCTGGTACCAACACATGTCCTGCTCTCCAGCAGGACCTGGGCTGAAGACCTTCCAGAGGCGGTGTGGCCCTGTTCTCTCCTGCCAGGCCCAGCAGGCACCACGTCCATCCAGTATCCTGCACACCCCTCCCTAGTGCACATGGGACTGTCACCTGAATCCAGAGCAGGCAGAGGCCATGGGGTTGGCCTGGGAGTGACTCTGCAAAGCTTGAGATCTGGCTGGCCTTCTGGACACACCACCAGCTCCAACACCGCTTCTGGTTTGGGGGTCCCCAAGGAGGGTGATGCTGGGGGAGGCCTCACCACTCAGTTGCCCCTGCTGGTCTCAGCATCATCACACTGAGGACGAGAAGAAGGGGCCTTCTTCTGGGGGAGTCTGTGGCTCACTGGTCCCAGCATGTGCGTAGCTGTGGCAAGCTAGCTCTGTCAAAGGTGAGCTGCTTTCCAAGAGGCTGCAGTTCCCCAAGGGAGAATTGTCACCTTAGCACAAATTAATTCACCCACGCGAGTTCAGAAAGCCCAGTGTCACTGGTGACACAAACGCCCCTGCTAAGGAGCTCCCCTGGTGTTCTTGCATAGGAGCATGAGGACCCTATGAGCAGGGGACAGAAAGGCCAGGGCCAGAAACTCTGCCTGGCTGACATTTTTAATCTTCCTGTGTACCTCCAGGCCAGTGGTTGTATGGCTTGGAACTTAATGACTTCAGGGTGCAGGGCCAGTGTGTGGTGGCCAGAAACCATTCCTGGAAGTCTGGCTGTCCTGCTACAGGGGCCTGGCCCTCCAGCACCGCTTGGTGGCCTTCCGTTCTCCTTTCTTTGCACTGAGAGTTTCTATGGAGATGCCCAGAGTCTGACATGTGCCCGATGGGGCAGACTCCAGACACGCCTGCCCCTGCCTGTCCCTCTGAGCCTATCCTGGGAGATTCCTTCCCCTCTCCTGATGACGCTGGGTAACCGGACATGTGGCTCCAACTTTCTTGAGCCTTGAGACCCCAGGAAAGCAATGCTCTGTTGACAGAGACGCTGGGGGTTGGGGTGCAGTGTGCGGAACCCCAAACTCTAACAGGTCCCCTGAGTGGCTGCTGCAGGGTCTCTTGTTTTCCTTCATGACCTGGCTCTCAGACTCTCAGGACAGGGCCCTGCCTGGCCTCTTCTGCTGGTTCCAGAGTCACCAGGTCTTTCTGGGGGATGACTCGCTCTCCACCACACACACTCAGCATCTGAAAGATGCCAGCCTGGCCATGCCAGAAAGAGTCAAATTCCTTCCCCAAGCCCAGTGGGAGCCAGTTACTCTTAGGACATGGCACCCAGCAAGGAGTCACTGGAATTCTCTGGCTCCGCGGCAGCACTAACCCAGGAGCCTGGGGGGATTTGGAGAGAGCCCAGGGCAGCTCTGGAGACAGCGCCCCTAGCCGCTGTCACTTGCCTCCAAGGTGCAGAGTGAGCTGGCCTCTGCCCAGCCCCAGGAGAACAGCATTACTAGATCTTTTTTTTCCCCTTTGTTTTTTTCTTTGGATGTTGAATCTGAATGGTTCCTACAGTCAGAGAGGTATTCAGGGCAAACACAGTCGGGATTTTAGCACGGCTGTGAATGCAGTCTTCCTGAAAGGGTTACTGACGTTCGAATGTGCAAATGATAGAATGGAGGATGTGTGCTCTTTCACTGAGTTTCCCTGGAGCAGGCAGGTGTGCGTGTGTCCCGGACTGAGGTGTCTGCCTGGCCTAGCAGGACCTGGCCTGAGGGCTGGACTTCCCCTAACCGTAGCTGAGCGGCAGCTGGCACCTGGAGCTCTGGTGTGACAGCCGTGACAGCCAGGCTTTCCCTGGCCCGGAGCAAGTCCTAAGGGAATTTGTTCCTTAGAAGTCACCTGGGCTTCTCCCCTGCTGGCCATGGTTCTGGGCCCTCGGATTCCCTGGGAATAGAAGGCCCAAAGGGACCTCCCTGCAGGTAGCCACCAGCCAGCGTGTGTGCCCACAAGCCCTGGGCTTGCAGCCCACTTTGTACACGAAGAGGTGGAGGGCACTCTCCACTTCTCTTCCCGCAGGGCACCCTTCTCAGAAGGGACCGCTCAGAGTTAGGGGTGCACCTCCTATACCCAGAGAGGTTACCCGCCTTCAGGACTGGCTATTGCTAAGCAGCTCTTCCGGGGGTCAGCACCCTCTGTGGCCTGCAGGGTGGGGCCTCTGCTATCTCTTAAAACCTTGAGGTCTCTAGAAAGATCTCTCACATTTCTTTCTGCCACAGTATTGTGACAACAGAAGTAACTTGTGTTACTTTCCAAGATGACAAACTGACATTATTTAGGGGCGGTAAAAAAAGAAAAAAAAAATAGACAGGCTTAAAATGCATCCCTTTTTTGAAAAACCTGAAGTTTTCAAGATGGGTTATTTTTGATTGTATACATCCACACTGAGCAATGTGTCATTGAATTAGGAGGAGAGGGAAAATTCGAAATGTCTTAAATCACGTACTTCTGTCTCAAAATAAGACACTGATCCAACCCCACAACAGCCCGTCTCAGTGACTAAAGAGACTGCCAGTGGCCTACCTGCCTTTTCAAAGTTCCTGATAACCTCATCCCAAAGCCCTGTAAACATGTACAACATTATTAGCCTTTCTGTCGGATGAGAGAAAAACCAAACATGATAGTCCACGTGACAAAGACCTCCGAGTTTATTTTTCTCCCTCTTCCAAATGTGTTTATCTTTCCCGAATGAAAACTCGTGGTGTGCTGCTTCGATGAATGGAGTTTCAGGCTCTCCCTGTGCACAACCAATGGGCAAAGGTCACCTTCAAGGACGTTTTCTTGCCATCTGTCTGTTACTCCCCAAACCGGTTGCTTTTTGCAGTTGCTCCCCGGGTGTACATAGTTTGTCTTTGTGTAGGAGTGAGTGGGTGTGGTGACCGTGGATCCCACGCACTCCTGGGCTCTAATTTATCAGATGACGGCTGTATGAGGAAGACAATGTACATAGAATACAAATTAAACTGGATCTCTATGGCCTAGGTTTTGTACATACAGAAACTGCATGGTATTTAAATTATTGTTTGTCTGATGATGTATGCAGTTTCTTTAAAAACAAACCAAAAAAAGTCTAAAAAGAAAGTCTCGACTCCTGTGTGTTTTATCTTTCACCAGCAGGAACCCCAAAAAGATTCAGTGGGACTGGGGCAGGGGACTGTCGGGAAGGGGGATGTCAGCTCACCAACAAAACAGCACCAGTCAGGCAAGAGACAGGACGACCTCAGGTATCTGGTGATGTATCTGGGATAGGAAGTGTCTTCACACGTAAGTTAATTTCCTGGAAGACTTCGAATACTAAGAGCATATTCCTTAATCTTTACAATACTAACATGTTTTGCCCAACCTTTGTCATAGGACAGAGTGGGAATAATGAATATGAGTTAACCTGTGTTGAGTCACAGGGTCATCCCAGCAGCATTAGGTTCCGGGCAGCCTGACAGTCACATCACCCTGGGGTGTCTTGGGAGTGTGTCACCGCACCTAAGCAAAAGGTCCTAGAACCCTTCACCTTAAGTACAGTCATCTGTATCTGTGGATTCAACCAACCACGGATCAAAAAATACGCGAGAAAAAATTGCGTCAACATGAACATGTGCAGATCTTTCCTTGACATTATTCCTAAGCAGTGCGGTACGGTAGCTACTGACACTGAGTCACTGAGAGATGCGGTGCGGTAGGTTCTATGCGGCATACTCATTTTACACGAGGACGTGAGCCTCCTCAGGTTTGGGTATAGGAGGGCACGGCCCCACCCTTAGTCTAGACAGCTGTTCTTAAATCTTCTCAACAAACTAGAGTATTTATCCTTAAGGGCAAAGACCTTTTTTATATAAACTCTGACTCCTGCGGGGCTGGGAGAAGCCAGGTGCTGCATTGTAGGTGAGCGCAGTTGCTGGGAACAGATTCTTGGCCTCGAAGCAGGGGAGGTTGCTTTGGGGAAGAGGAGCATTGAGGGGCTTCGGCTATGCAAGGGTGGGAAACCTTTCACCCCTGTGGATCACCTGGCTCTCCTTAAGCTGCAGGTGCCCTGGCCAAGCTGGGCCGGGCTGCGCTTATGTGCCTAATAAGCTCCCAGGGCTGCGCAGCTTCTGAACCCTACCTGCTTCTCTGCTGAGAGACAGAGAAAAGCCCCGGCGGATATCAGAGCCCTGCAGGTGTGACACAAGTGTCCGAGCCCCACACTTGCACTGTGCAGGCCTGGCTGCTGAGCGGGCGTCGCCCAATGGGAGAGGTGAGTGATTTCCAGAAAGGCTTCGGCTCCTGGCCGAGTGTCTCCCTCAATCCACCATTTTATCACTTCCAGAGCAGTGTGAGTTTTAATGAGCTTAATACACAGAACCTGACTGAATTTCCTAGTAGCGTGAAAAGGCCAGAAAGAAATGCCTGGCTTCTCCCAGCCCCACATCGGGTATGGTAATCCATGTCTGTTCTGGGAAGCTGAGGCAGGAGGATTTCAAGTTCAAACCCAGCCTAGGCACTATAGAAACTTAGAACCTGTTTACAAAAAAAAAAAAAAAAATTTTTTTTTAAAGGGCTGGGCGTGTAGCTCTATGTGACAGTCCCAGGTTCAATCCTCAGTATCGCAAAAACAGAACAAAATTTTGAGAGAGCTTCCAACAGGGTCTGCCTGGCAAGAGGGAAAGAAAATGGCCAGAAAAGGAGGAAAAGGGTGGCTACACCTTTTCATCAGGCAGACATGACCCCTGCGGGCTTTAGTGCATCTGCTTACACTGTCCTGTGATACAGCAGTAGTGACTCTGCCGCTGCACCAAGCCAGGCTGTTCAGGCCATGCCAATTTATTCAGGCCTCGGTTTCCTCATTTAGAAAGTAGGGGCACTGAATTAAATGTTAGAGTGACAACCCAGGGGATACAGGAATTTTTAGAACCCTGAGCCCTTAGGAAAGAGCAAGCTTTAAGCTGCAAGTGCCTATGAATGCCCAGCAGGTCACTGGCCTGCCTACAGGGCTGGCCGTGTGAGGGCCTCCCCCAGCACCCTCAGGAATCCTCATCCCAAAGCTGCTGTCAACCAGATGAGCCAGCAGCCTTCCGCTCCCCCGTCCTTAGGGCCAGGCACCCTGGGGGGACTCAGGAGCTTTCCAGTGACACAGCCTGCTCTCCCCCAAGGCGCCCCTCTTTGAGGGTGCTCACTGTCAGTGACCTGACTTTTCATCAGAGCATAAGCTGGGTGCCACAGACTCAACCTGGCCCAGTTTCTGAAGGGCCCTCTGCAGCTCTAGCTCAGAACCCCAGACCCAGGCAATGCCTTGTTACTAAGCAGACATATAGCATAAACTTTCAGAGCAAGTGGCACTGAGCCCACATCCTGGACCCCGCCTTCATCACTGTAAATTTGAGAAAGTGATTTAATATCCCTCTGCCTCTACGTTCTCATCTATAAAATGGGAATAACAGCATCTATTGCTAAGGACTACCGTGATAATTAAATCGTATATGCGAGGTGCATAGAAGAGTGTCTGGCATACTCAGTCAGCCTCACTCCATGCTGGCTCTTTCACTCAACATCGTGTCCCACCAGCACCTCCAATTCACGCACCCAGACTATTGATTTTGTATTTTCAAGCCTCACCTCCCATCCCCACCCGCTTGTTCCTTTCTCAGCGAGCAGCATTGCCCAGCAGTCACTTTCTCCCTCCTACTCCCAGCCAGTCAGGAGCTGGGGGTTTGAGAAGTGAATCTGTCAGGCAGCTTCGCTGCTCTTTCATCCAGGCCCTCAGCCCCCGCCTGGTGACAGCAGCCTCCTTGCCTGGTGGCCTCAGCATGTCCAGCCCTGCTGCTGGAGTCATCTGTGCACACTCGGACCTGCCCACCCAAGGCCCTGGCTGGCTGTCTTCATTGGGCCCCACTGTGCTGATAAGATCCCATGCGTGGCATCGGTGGTGACAGTGTGACCCTTGCCCGCTTTCCTTCCCTGTATTGTCCCCTCCACAGGGTCCTGCAGCAGGCCCCTCGGTATCCGTGGTCCTGGAGACTTACTGTGGTGACCCACGTCATAGGGGTCACCTTTGGTGACAACCATGGGTTAACCAGGGGTTTGGGGCACTGAGCACCTATAGAGCCAAAGAGACGCCCACTGAGCTGGTTCTGGAACCCTAAGGAGGAGCAGGATACTCACGCACCCCCAAAAAGCAGTATGAACAATAGTCGTCCCCTCTGACATGTGACACCCCAGATTTCTGCCTGGATTCCTACCGAAACCATACGTACAGCAGCTCCCATACATACACCAGGCACTGAGCCACACTGCTTCCCCTTTATCTCTGATCACCTTGGTTACTGATAACAAAAGTGATCCCCAAACATCAGCTGGGCCAAAGTCACACCAGTGGATAAATTGTGGCCTGGCCTCCAAACCAAGCCTGTCTGACGCTGGGCAACCCTCAGCCTCCCCAGTGGCCAATCCATGCATTTCTTTGCCTCCGCTTTACAGAGCTCATCCTTTCTCAGCATCCATCCAGTGGCCCCAGTGGCTTCTCCTAAATGATAGCCCCATCCTGTGCCACTGGGGCCCAGGGATCAGGCAAGATATCCAAGTGTCTCCAACCCTCCCAGCTCCTGCCTCTGCCCTCGCACGCCCTTCCCAGACGTGGCTGAGCTGACTCTCTACCAGCATGGAACTCCTGCAGGCTTCTGATAGTCAGCCAATATTTATGACTTCCTGCCAGCAAAATAATGTTGAACCGGGCCCTGGCACTCCATGGGTCCCACCTAGGGCCATAGCAAAGGAGGAAGGGGAACAGCAAGCTATGCAATGACAGAGAAGAGGAACATGTCAAGCATTTAATCAATCTTATGTGAGCATCCGGTCCTATTCCTAGAAGCTATTTTCTGGTTTAAAAAAAAGGGTTCTGCCCTTAGTCACAGAAGATTTTCCATATTTCATTATAGGAAGCAACGATCCCCTAACATTTCCAGCGGGTGTCACCACAGATGAAGGCACAGGGCCCTTGTCAAATGAGCTAACAAATTGGTAGAAGAGACTGGAAGAGTACTGAATGCCAAACGCAGAATTAATCCTCTTCCAGACTATGATTAATTAAGCTGCACGCTGTACGGAGCTGGGATTCCAGACCCTAGGTCTCTTCCTCATTTGTGATAAATTGAGACTTGCCATATCACGTGGTCTCTGAGGCGTGACATTTCCTGCCTGGTGGTATCATTGCTGCTGCTGTTCTTTGATAAAAAAAACAAGAAACGGAAATGGCAGCAGCAAGAGGAGAAAGGGCTGCGTGCTCCTTACTGACCCAGCTGCAGTAGGGTGTGGTTACAGGCCTGGGTATTCAGAGCCCACACGGGAAAAGGGCAAGCAGACTCTGTAGGGACACAGGTGGAAACTGACCCTAGTATCTCAGAAAGCATCACGACCAGTAGGCCCAGTTAGGGCAAAGGCTTTTGTCCCACAGCTGGTCCCCAGCTTCTGGTGGTGGGGGAGGTGGCTGTGTGACTGTGAGAGCCCATCTGGGCTCTTTGCTCAACAGACCCAAGTGTGTAGATGCCGCCGCCCTGTGCTTCAAGCAGCAAAAGGACCACGGACAAGAGGCTGGCCTTGTTCCAACTCTGCACGGGCGCCTGGGCCACTTTTTCAAGCTGCCATTAAAATGCCAGCTGTCACCTCTACCACCAGAGTCGTGCCCTCTCCCCCTTGTTCAATATCCATCCTCCTTGGACACAACGGCCCCTTGTTGCCACTTAGCACTCTGGGTTTTCCTCAGTTCTGTCTCACTGACTTGGTGACAACAACCCCAAAGCAGGCAGGACAAGCCCCTTCTTTCTTCCTGGAAAAGTACATGCAACAATTTTCTCCCTTTTTGGGCCAACTGAAGTGGGCTTCGAGGAAGGGCGGGTGGGGCTGGGGCACTGAGAAAGTCCCCATCACTGAACCCTTCTAGCCTGGTTGCCTTTTTTCCCTATTTGCACATACTCCCTTCCCATTAAAAATAAGTTACAACTACTAAAATGTAGAAGACCAGAGTACACACAGCGCCTTGTATAGGACCATCCATGAACAAGAAAACTGACCCACGTGTGAGCTGCACACCTGCACAGGCCTTATTTCAACCATCAAATTTCAGAACCTCGGATGGGCCCATCATGAGGACAGGCAGGTGTGTTTCAGCCCACTGAGCAGCTGGCCAGAAAAATAGCCCTGCCCGACCAAGCTTGGAGAAGCTCCTGTCTCAGCCCTGCACTGGCCTCGGGCCACACCTCAGGGCCCCGAGGTAAGCACATCTCTGATATTTTCTGTTCACTGTGTAGACACAGTTTTTGCGCTCCAGCAAGCAGCTAGCTATGCCTGAGTGGACACATTTGATGGGATATGGAGGAGGCTCAGGATCAAGAGTGACTCCAGATTTGGAGGCTGAGTGAGAGAAACTAGAAGCACGCAGCATCTCTCGTTTGGACAGACCAGGTGTGGATGATTCTGAGCATACTGGCTGTCTGGGGGCAAACAGCTGAAGAACAGAGATTTAGATTCAGGGCAAAGCATGGGGGAAAGGGGTTGACCAGTTACCCAGGCCAGGCCCTGCACTCACAAACTGGGGCAGAGAGTGACTGTGCTGCCAGCTTCCCTCAAACAGAATGCCACGCACAGGAGGTTATTGAGGTGAGGCTTGGGATACAGGCTTATGGTTACAAGGAAGTCACATGCTCTGGGGGCTCAGTGACGGGGGCAGCCCTAAAAAACACCAGTGGTGGGACACTGTCCACACCTAGATTTCACCCCATGTCCCTTCCCTGCTTGATCAGCACCAGTCACCGCTGTGTCCCTCTGAGACACATCCACTCACGGCAGTGAGGTCTGCATGGGCACACAGCTGGTCATAGTCATCCCTTGTCCCCATTTTACAGGTGAGGGGACTGAGACCCCTGGGAACATGGGAAAAGGTAGGGCAGAGCAGGACCTCAGGCTTCTGCTCCCCATCTGGTCCCTTGACCTGCACCACCTGGGAATCCTCCAAAGGGTGGTCAGAAGGATGACTGTTTGGGACACACATTTATAAGGATTTTTTTTTTTTTTTTTTTTTTGGCGGTACTGGGGATTGAACTCAGGACCCTGCACTTGCCAGGCAGGCGCTTACTCCACTGAGCTATATCCCCAGCCCTGGGACACACATTTAAACCTGCATCTGCATCTGCTCTCGTGGTGTTGGTTAGCACTGGGTCTAGCAGCCTTCGTGCAATCAGAAACTCACACGAGTGTCTGAAACAAACTGAATTTCTTTTCTTTCTTTCTTTTTTTTTTTTAATGTAAAAGCAGTCTGTAGCTGAGCAGGGGGAGCTTGTACGGTGGCCCGGGACATCATCCATGTGTCACAGCTCCGTTGTCCTACCACACCAGCTTTATCAATGTGGCTTCCATTCTTAAGGTTGCCTCATGTTCCCAGATAGCTGCTAGAGTTCTAGCCATTGAGTATGTGTTCCAAGTATGAAGAGGAAGGATTAAATTCCCACCAACTAACGTTGACTTCTACCTTTTCTTTTTTTCCTACCTTATTCACCATTTCTTTAAACAAAAGAGCCTGGAAAACAGTTTTATCAACACATGCCTTAGATAGACTTGGGCCTGGTTAGTAAGAAAGAAGGGTAAGTGACCAACTGGTTGCTTAGTAGCCACAAAGCTGCCCTTGGTAATGAGCTGGCTTGTGATAAGGTGAGAGTGATGGCACTTCCAGGGTCTGAGCAGGGAGAGAGAACAGTTAGTAGGGAGGATCGCAGCTCCACACTAAGGTTGCACTGCTGGGCTGATAAAGTGCTTTCTGACTTTTAGCAACATCTCAGAAAGGAAGCCAGACCAATGATTTGAAAATGAGAAAACACCAGGGGCAGACGGCATCCTCCGGGGTGCACCCCTTTCTCTAGCATCAGGGTTAATCCTTGTAGTAGGTAAAACCTGCATTTCCTAGAGCCTCACCATTCAGACTATGGCCCCCAAGGACCAGCAGCCAGTGACATCAGGGAGCGTGTATGAAGTACAGAACTGGCTATGCCACCCCAGACAAAGTGACTCAGAGTCTTCAGATCCCCGGGGGTCCCCAGGGGATCCCTCTGCATGGTAAAACCCAAGACACCTGTTGCGCAGCAGTCTTTCAGGCCTGCAGTGGCCTCTGCACCCCTGGTCACCTCTTCTTGGGGCCTGATCTGCTCTAGACTTCATATGACTCAGTCACAAGGCTACTCTCACAAGAGCACTCACCAGAATCCTTATAAATGAAGAACATGTATTCACCAAGTGCCCAGCCTGTGCCAGGCACTCACCTAAGGATTTCCTGTGCCTTTCTGCACCCTGGGGGATGGGTGCTATTATTGTCACCCCAGCCAGAGCCCAAAGGTGCAGGAAGAAGCTGCCTCTCTGAAGCAGTTTGCCCCCTGTAGGGATTAGAAGGCCCAGAGGAAAAGGGACAGCGTCAGGAGGGGGAGCTAAGGACGAGGGGGAGGATGCTGATTTCAAGAGCCTGCGCAACTGCTCAGCGCGACCTCCACTAACCCTCTTACGCCCAGAACTGCATTCTCTTATCTCACCTCCGCTGATCTTCCTGCCCTGAGCTCTGACATTCCTTGGGCCTAGGTGTGCCTTCCAAGTGATCTGGAGATCAGCCATCCTTAGCAGCCAGCTGCCCACCTTGGCTGGCTTTCTTCAGGGTCAGCCAATTGCCATCTAGCCTGGTCAGACCCAGCTCTGTACAGAGACCCAGGTGTTAGATGCCCAAGGGAAGCCCTACGCCCTCCCCTCCTGAGCTTCCAGGCAAATCCAGAAACCCAGCTGCCCTGCTGACAACCACTCTCTCCATTCTCCCCCTGGCCCAGGGGGAGGGGAAGGAGCCAGGCAAAGCTAACTTTTCTTGGACTTTTGAAATGAATTAGACTTGGTACTGTGCTCACAAAGGGAACACCTGGCCGTGTGGACAGTTTGCCAAAGCTGCCAGTGGGGTTTCCCCTCAGCCTACTGCATGTAAAAGGGCTGGCTCTGGCTGCCTGCCTACGAGCGGCTGGCAGAAATAAGGAAGGAACGATGTGGAAATAGCCACTGAGACTTAGCCGAGGAGGAAAGCTCCTTGTCCCGTCCTCTCTGCAGGGCATGGATCTCACTAAATGGAATGTAGAGCTTTTGAGGGTGTCTCCACCGAGGACGCCCCAGCAATGCCCCTCCCTTGCCACCCCACACTGCCATAGACACGGGGGGCTCTCAGTAGCCACATGTCACCCTTTGGTTACAGACCCAAGCTGGGCCCCAACCCCGCTCTCTCTACCCCTATAGATTTAGGGATTGGGACCAGAGGGTGCATATGTAACATTCTGGTGTCTTAAAGTTTCTTCTTTGCCGGGCGTGGTGGCACACGCCTGTAATCCCAGCACTCAGGAGGCTGAAGCAGCAGGGTTGTTGCCAGTTCAAGACCAGCCTGGGCTACAAAGTGAGCTCAAGGCCAGCCTGAACTGCACAGCAAGACCTTGTCTCAAAAAGACACACAAAAAAGTATATTCCTTAAAGCAATCCAAGCTGCAGAGGGAAAAGAAAGCCGACACACAAAGATCAAAAGTAAAGAGACTGAAGGGGTCCAGGATCTCTCAAGTCCCGCCCAGCTTCCAACCCTCCCCCCCTTGTGTTCTGAGCCCTGCTTCTGTTCTGTATTAAACTCTCCTGTAAGCAAGGTAGGGTTGGGGCAGGATTTGTCAGGGAGGGAAGCTGAACACAGGGTCAGGCATTCAGATACCCAACAAATATTCATGGGGAACCCACATAGGCTAGATGTGCCCAGCATGGGGTCAAAGGAAGAATCCATTGTGATCTCCATCCAGTCTTGCGGAGCTCGAGGGCCAGCAGGAGCCATGAATAGATCTGTCTAAGCCAATATATTCAATGTGGTGAAAAGGACACCAGCCCCGTCACGGGAGGAGAGAGGCCTGGGGCAGAGAACAGAAAGCTGCACATGGAGGAGAGGACACTGGGCTTCATCTTCAAGAAGAGAAGAGTAGGCTGCTCCTGCTGAGGACAGAGACAGGAGACAGGACAGGACAGGAGACATCCTGTGTCCGGAGCGGTGCAGGATAGCAGGGTCAGGGAGATGCCATGCTGGGAACCATACACGGAAGCAGGGTGTGCTCAAGGGGACCAGACACAGACCCCTTTCACGAAGCTTGTGTCTGGAAGGGCCCATGTGCAAAGCAACACTCATGTCATGGAAATTCAAGACAGAGGGAAGGAGCAGAGAGAGAGGCTGGTCCCAAGCACCAAGCTACACTTGAGTAGGAAGGACCCCTCCTCATGTTCTATAGGACAGCGGGGTGGCTGTGGCAGCCAACATGAACTATTTCAAAACAGCTCACGCAGAGGATTGTGAGTGATCCCAGCACAGGGAAGAGGTAAATGTTTGTGCTGATGGATAGGTCAATTACAACCCCCTAGTCAATACACATTGTATACATGCGTGAAAATGCTACCCTGGACCCCATTAGTAGGTACAATTACTATGTCCATTTTTAAAATATATTTTTTTTAAAAATCCAGTCTGGGGCTGTAGCATGCCAAGGCCCAGGCCTTAGCACCGCAAAAACACACACACACACGCACACACAATTCAATCAAAATGGGACACTTCCAATTATTGTTAAATGAGAGGTGTTTGAAGCGTTACAGAAGGAAAAGGAAAAAAAAATGCACTTTCAGCTCCAAAGTCTACCAGGGACTTTCCCAAGCGGATGGGGCCTTGATGGATTCGGCAGACTGCCACAGAGGTGCTGTGTAGTACGTACCTGCCAGCAACGCTGGTAAAGACGTCCCACAGTAACCCTGAGTGACACCGGGAAAGGAACATCAGAGTCCCAGTCTGAGTCTGAGGAAACTGACCCGGTGACAGGCTTTGCTCACAGGACCACAGAGAGGGGCAGGGGCTCAAGACTTCTCCTAACAAAGGCTCTTTATGTCATCTCTTCTGTTACAAAGGGAAAAGGCAGAGAGCCATGTGAACCTCCTCCTGGTGGCCCCAGGCCGGCTCGGTTAGTTAGCCCTTTGCCATGTGGAAGCTCAGAACTGAGAGACGCTCTTGAAGTCGACAAGAGACCCAGCGGTGGTTACTACTTGTTTTCCCTGCATGACTGTAAGCGCCCAGAGGGCAGGCACGACACATAGTCCAGCAATTAAATGCGCAGGAGCTGGCTCATTGTCAGGAGTGTGGTCACATTTATTCCATCACCCAGTGGAAACCAAGGAAGGAGGCACTGAACAAGCCCACTGGGAAGGGGAAGAGGAGGCTGGCGTGGAGACCCCCAGGGCGGGAAGCTTTGTGGCATTGAGAAGTGACTCCTCCAAAGCCCTGTTCCTCCTGGCTGCCTCCCTCGGGGACCCAGACTGGCATCCTGAGGGCAGGCTGGAGAGGAGAGAGAGATGAAAGAAAAACAGAAGCAAAAAGGGGTACGGAGGTGAGGAAAGCAGTCAAGGCCACACCCTCCCAATGTGGTCCTCCCTCCACGGCCCTCCCTCCACAGCCCTCCAGCGCACCACTTCCGGTCTCCACACCTCCCGCCTATCCCTCCCTCCCGCTCCACCTGGCACCAACGCTAGATGAGCAACAGCTGAGGCCGCAAGGTAGGGCTTGTGCTGAGAGCCACAGGCAGTTTCATTTGGCAGCGTCCCAAGGAGAAACGGCTCCCTGTTCAGCCACCACAGGGAAGGGCACCAAGTCCTGCCCACAGTTCCCACGCTCCTGCCCGCTCTGACAAGGCCAGAGGAAAGTGTGTCTGCCTTTCTAAAGCCAGAATGCAGAATGCCCAGCCAAGGTGAACGCTGTCCCCGCTCGGTGGCCACAGAGGGCCAGGGAGCAGACCCTGACAATGCTCTGCCCACACCCTCACTGCCTGGCACCCGGGGCGTCCTGGGCTGGCATCTTTAGCACTGTCCCATGGATATCTGAGTAAGAGATGAATCTGGGATCCACCCAGGCCACAGAGGCTGTTTTCCTGCTCTGCATTCCCAGAGCCTTCCCTTGTCATTCTGCTCTCTCAGGGAGAAACCAAGGAAATGGTCTCAGGTCATGGTGGGAGACAAGGCACACGGACAGTGCAAGGCAAGACAGGCAGGGTCTCCCAGCGGGGCAGGGCGAGAAGCTGCAGAGTCCACACAGTTCACTCGCACAGCGTGGGTGCTGGAACTTCCCACAAGCAAAGCCCTTCATTCACGTGCACCCTCCTGTTTCCGGCCGCGGCTTCCACTCGAACCCAGCTGTGTGTCTCTGGTCTGTCTGTGAGTGGGCACCAGGCAAGGCCACACACTCACCTGCACACACGCATAACCTCATACCCTCCACACATACCGACACCCCAACACACTCCCCACATGCACACCCCCCACATGTATGCCCTCCACACACCACACACATAGGCCACCCCAATATGCAGCCCACACATACATGCTGTAGTGGATTGATAACTGGTGCTCAATTTATAACCCCCAGTTGAACTGAGTAAGCGTGATGCTAGGTGTGGGAGGCCCACCTGGGGACTGTTGCCAGCAGCCTAAGAAGCAGACCTGGAGAAGAAGAAAGAAAGTGTGAAACTTGGGAAGTAAAGAAGCTGTTGGGAGCTGAGAGAGGCCGTTGGAGCTGGTAGAAGCTGTAAGGAGCTGTCGGTTGTTTTGGAGGAGCTCGTCATGCTGGCTTTCCTGATGAGCTTGGCTGTTTTCATCCTCCAAGGAGCTCAGGGCCTTGTTGGCACTGAGAATGGCTTTGGTTCACTTTGGGGGAGCTCTGGTCCTCACTTTAAGCATCCCTTCCTGGCCCTGGAGGGGAAGATGGTGCACTGCTCAGTCTCCTGAGAAGCTTGCTGCATTGGCTTCCCTGATGGGAATGTGGCCATCTTGATCATCAAAGGAGCTTGGGACCTCACTGTTGCTGAGGATGGCTGTGGTACTTTTCAGGGGAGCTCTGGTTCTTTTGTGTATTGCTTCCTGGCTCCAGTGCAGATCCCTCAACCTGCTAGCACAGATCCTTCATCCTGCTGGCACAGACTTCCTAGATTCCACCATTGACCTTTGGGCCTTCCCAGTGCAGATCCATGAAACAGGCCTGCATGAGACGATGTCGTGGGCTCTGGGCCTCCAGTGGGACTCATGGGAGGCATTGTTATGGGCTCTAGGTATTCAGCTGAACTTAGGTAGGGCATTATTGCAGGATTCAGGCCCTTACCTGGATTCCTGGTCTGTAGTATATGAACACATTTCCTGCACTCTCATATATGTCATTCTTTGGGTGCTATTATAATCACATAAAATATGTGTCCTCTATATGTATCCTTGCAAAAATAAGCCCCAAACCAACGCACATACATCACACACACATATATGTATACCCCATACATATACAGTCCACACACACCAAACATTCCACATCTACCCCAAACACTACACATACACATCATATGCACATATATACACAGACCACCTCCCACACACTCCCATGTATACACATATTCCACACCTGTCTATACCTGTATGTATGTACTCCACACAGACCAAGCAAGCTACACCCCACATACCACACACACATCACACATTCTACATATATACAGACCACCTCGCATATACAACAGTCATGTCCACATACCACATTTCACGGATATGTACCCCATACACAGTCCACATACACCAGAGCCCATCTCCATACACACCCACACGTTTACCCACCACATATTCCACCCATATATACACCACACACACCTCACATATCCTAACTCTACATGCTCCACATGCACATCCCCCCCACATGCACACTCCACACCACACACACACCATATGCACTCCACACAGATAGACTCAATGATCTGGGCTCCTAGGCAAGTACACTGGAAGTCTCCCGTCTGTGTCAAATCTCTAGAAGAGAAGGAGCAGAAACTAAAATTATCCTGTTAAGTTTCCATTTCCTGATGGACAGGGAGAATCCACATTTCACCCACAATACAGTAGTTGTGGTTGTAACCAAGTCTGGGTTTTCACACAGAGCAAACATGCCAGAGCTTACTGACCAAGTGTTTTCAGGAAAGGCAACATGGGCATTGTTGCTCAGAACTGTGTTCTTCACCAAGGGAAGCAGGCAGAAACTATGTAGTGTGCTCTCAAAGTAAAATAATCCTGGCAAGAAATGAAACTGGGCCCTCCTGTGTGCACTCACTGTCCTCACAGATGGCCTTCAAAATCCTCTGTTTAGTTTTCAAAAAACACTTTTTAAAAAAATTTTGGTTTTGTAAGAAGTTTTATTTTTTGGAGACCAAGTCTTGCTGAGTAGCCCAGGCTGCCCTCATCAAACTTGAGGCCATTTTCCTGCTTCAGCGTCCCCAGTGCTGGGATTACAGGTGTATGTGGGATAAATTCTTGATGTTATCACATGGACTCATTTAACAATAAAACAAAATATCCACCCATGCCCTTTGGACAGAAAGGTCTCATTTTAGCAAACGGTGGGACAAAATATATTTGCAGTTTATTTTTAGCTCCCCAGCAGTGCACAGCAGCAGTGCACTGCAGGTCACGTGGACCTCAGCCAAAACGGGTGAAGGGAGAGGGCTTGGGCCTGGCTTCCTCCCCTGGGGAAGCTCAGGTCCTGCACGCCTGTGCTGCGCTATCTCCTCCCAGCATGCAGGCAGGAGCTCCCTGAAGCACAGGCTTCAAACTCTCCTCTTGCAGGCAGAATGTTCATGCCTTTTCTCCTGTATGGAACTGGGAGTCACCGACACCAGTTGATTTCATGGTTCTGTCTTACTAAAAGTTTGTGGAAATGGTAGGCAGCTCTTAAAGGGAAGGCAGTCCCAGTACTTCGTTTCCTCCCTTCGCTGTGAGTTTCACGTATCTTCCAAGATCCCCGGGCACAGGGGCCTGGGCCGGCAGTTGCTCGGTGCAGTGTTTCAGGCGGTGGGTGGCAAGTCCACTTTCAAAGTCTTCGCTGTAGTGGCAGTTTTTCTTGAAGAGCTTTCCCTGCGGACTTTTGAATTGGTTAAGAATTAAACATTCTTGGACCTGCCACTAGAAAGAAGTAGCAGCTGGTTTCAAAGCTCTATTTTCTCTGAATGCTTTCTCAACGGGTGTTTTACATAGCAGACAGGGAGGGGCTGGGTTGTCAGAACTGTAACTCTGTAATTTCACCATCTCCCTCATTTAGGGGTGGGGTGCAGAATCAAGGCCCCCGCTGACGCTCCTGCAGGTCTGACAGCTGAGCCGGCTGAAACAAAGGGCCCATTGCACTCACCAGTGACAAGGCGAGGTCCACACTGTCCCATGAATATGACCATTGTGTGGCCCAGTATGGCCCAAGGGTCATCAGCCATTAACCTTAACCTGCCAGCATCTCCCCAGCTCTTTCTGTGTAGCACAGGGTTCCCCAAAGTCCCCTGCTCTTTCCTAATGACTCATCAGGAAAGAACAGGAGTCCATCAAAGTATCAAAACAAGTACTTTGTCCTCCATAAATTTAGATGTATTTTGTTCAACAAAGGCTTCATGCCAACTGGCACAAAGAAAAGCAAAAAGAAGTGTGAAGACTGTATTTCTGCGAAGGCAGCAAGCTCACACTTACACCAGCTCTGCATCAGCTAAAGCCAAGGCTGGGGTGTCAACAAGAGGAAGTCGTTCTTTATTCCAGAAATAGACCTCCAGAAGGAACCGGCTTGGTGCTAATGAGAGGGGTGTGGTCGTGCCGCACTGCTAGTTAACGCACCCACCCGCCAAGTCTGCTGCTCTAGAAACTCACATCTCTTAACCATGCCATTCCCAAGGGAATTCTGCATTTCTTCTTGTAACTGAAAGATACCATGCAACACAGCAACACCAGGTATTTCAATTAAATTATTTTACTGGAAAAAACATTGCACTTTGAGCACCAGGTCAAGACCACTGAAATCGGTGGGGCAGATAACAAGGACAGAGGGCTCACGCAGCCTGAGGGCCTGGCCACAGCCACCGGGAGGGGTCAGGCCGAATGCACTGGGGTCCCACAGTGTTTGTGCCACAGGTCGATGGCCTTGCTCACAACGGCATCTGAGCTGTCCCGGGGAATCTGGAAACAGCAAAGCACCCTGGGTGAAATTCCTGGGTTTGTAATTTTAGGATCTTCTCTCATGCACTGCAGCATAAAAATTACAGTATTTCCATAGGAGTTTCCACTGTTTTTCAGAAAGCAACAGCATAAAAGGACTGTTTCATTGCCATCTGAGGACATGCTGAGCAGCTCTGGTGTCAGACTGTGCTGGTGCAGGTTCAAACCCTGCTGACTGTGGGGCCCTGGGCAGGTTCCCAGAGCTCCCTGGAGCCCAGAACCCTGGCTCTAAAGGGGACACAGATACCCAAAGTCACAGAGCTGTTCACAGGATGACAGGAGGTCCACAGGCCCTGGCACTGTTGACCACTGATTATGATGACAAGGAGGATTCCCCTAGGGAACACAGGTACTTAGTACTGATTATTCACCAGGCCACTGTCCAGGGGTTTATACAGACTAACTAATGGGGTGGAGGTTTTGGGTCTCCTCCGAGATGTACTCTTTATCCCACCTCTTCTAGCAGAGGAGTCTGGGAAACACAGAGGGAAAAGCTGACTCATTTAGACCTTTCTGAACATCAACTAAGATGATACTTAGGACATTAACAAATCCAACTGGGATTACACATCTGTGATGGTAGCAGAAATAAAAGGGACTACAAGTTCCCTAAAATAGCATGATCCTTTTTCCACTGACAAGAACCGCAGTGAGATCTCACCCCGTCCTCCTCCTGACACACATGCTGGCTGTCACAGGGACGAGGCCCGGAGCCCCACTGGAAGGCTCAGCAGCAGCCTCACTGCTCAGACCAGAACAGCAGCCCACAAAGAGGGGAGGATGCACAGTATTATCCCGAGGCCAACCTGATGCCACTTTTCAGGGAGAAAAGTTTTTATGAAGTACACATATATGGTATTACTTCTCTGCAATAATGTAATGCAGTAGGAAAATCTGGCTTACTAAGCTGACTTCATTTCTAGAGCGAAGATCAAATCAAATAATGCACACTTACATTTTCCAGGAACTTTGTTACCTTCTCGGCACTGTTCAATGCCATTACTTTTAGTTTAAAGGTTAATAAAATTTCCACAGCTACAAAAACAAGGATCTTACAGGATCCGCTTACAACTTTATCCCAAACCCTACGAAAACAAAGAGATGAAATCAGTTTACATGTGTTCGAAATCCATCTTTACCTATACATTATGCTTTTAAATTAGAAAATAAGATCGCATTACTCCTATTTTAAGTAAAAGCTTCAGGGAATGACAATGAAATAATTATCAGAAACAAAACAGATGAGCCATTTGAAATCTACGCCAGACACAATCACCACTGAAAGTAAAAGAAAAGCTCACTGAAAATGACTGCTCACAACTCGGTACACGGCGCAGTGACAGCATGTGTGTCGAGCACACGCAGGGCCCTGGGTTCTACAAGACCACGTGCGCATGTGAGCATGCACACGCGCGCGCACACACACACACACACACACTCTCTCCTCAGAATGTACCAAATGCCCATTTCCTCATATTGCAAACCTGATATTTTTAAGGAGTGAAAAACACCCTAAACTAAAATTTCAATTTAATATTCTGTAATGTTCATATAATTATTGCAGTAAGGGACCACAGCAAAAGAAGCATATGAAATGTGAAATAGTCAGTTTCACGGCCAGTGAGTCTGGGAACAGATTCCCTAAACTTCTCTATGGGCTTATGGAGCCAGTTATTGATCTATCCTATTCTATTTTATTAATTCCTAAAACTTTTGAAGTTGGTATGATCGTCTATAGCAGTGGTGGCAAACCTACAGCATGCATGTTGTTTTTCTTTTAAGACAAAAGATGTTGATGTATGAGCTTTTTTTCCCCTAAACTAAAACCCCAACATTCAGGTTTAATGGCAGTGTTGGCCCTTTCTGAGGGCAAAGCAGGTTTTAGGTTGCAGTTTAAGCTTTGGACACTCGTCTTTAAAAGGTTCGCCATCCCTATACATTTGGTTCTGTGCTGTGTGCTGCTATTCCTTGAGTACTGCCTTTCTTCCCAACCATATCACAAAGCCCTGAAGGGACAGGGCCACAACTCAGAAACGCCACCACAGGTGCCTGAAACTGACCTAGAAGAGCAGGTTGAGCCTCAGCGCCTTCAGCTCCTTTAAAGATGCCACAAAAAAACCCCAGAAATACCACGATTTCAATGAGATTAGGTCCTACCACAATTCTAGAAAGGAGGACGTCCTGCTTATATAAACTTGTAGGCACTGTTTTAGATGTGACTATTGTACAGCATCTAATGCGCAGAAGGTACTCAAACTTCCTAAGTGTGTATTTAGTAACAAGCGGAATCATGTGCTGTTATGGTAGCTATGAGAGAATTTAGCGGCAAATCTGTGCTAAACAAATTTCTATGCTGAAGGACAACCACAAGAAGCGCCAGGATTCTCCCCTGACTCCAGGACCTCGGTGTGTCTCAGAAAGAAACACTTGCCTCTGTAAGCTGGATTCAGGCAGGCATCCTGCAAAGCACCTCTTAAACCAGAGATCGTAGGGCAACTTAGACACTGCTGAACAGGACTTCAGATGATTCAGCAGCCTGCTGTCTTCCAGATTCAAGTATTGTTCCAAAGCCTTTGGCTAGAAATTAAACAGGAGGAGTGGTCACTCGTTTCCTATGACATGACATCACCTGATGTTACAGCCTATGATGAAAAAAACATTTGCAAGCTGAAGGCAGGGAAGTCCTAGAAAACAAAATTGCAGGCCTATCCAAGCCACTTGTGACACAACAGTTTCCAGGTCAGTCCCACCTTCTTGGGCTGAGGGGTTTCTCCTGGATGCAGACTCTTTTAGTGCTCAACCCAAGCCAACCCAGGAAAAGAGAACAGTCAGTCACCCTGGTGCTTATTGCCCTAACCACATGCAGCAGCCTCAGAAAGTACAAATTGTAGTTCAGTCATTCTAAGGGGCTGAAAAAGGCCTGTGAGGGCACTGGTTAGTCTGGAGTAGTCAGATTAGGTTGGATTAGATTGGATTAGATTAGATCAGATTACATTAGGTTGGAGTGAAAGGATGGATGGGTGGGTGGGGTGGGTGGGATGGGTGGGGAGGGGAAGGGACAGATGGCAGGCAAGGGAAAAGAGGAAGGGTAAGAACAAAGACGTGGAGTGAGAGTAGGAGAGAATGAAAGAAAAGTGAGATTTTAAATGTCTCCCCTTCACTCACGCATTCCCTTCTACGCAGCTGCCTGGGGGATATCTGTATACATGGTGACCACATACAGAGGCAGTTTATTGTCAGTGTGTGGCTGTTGACATGAGCAGATTCATTATAGGAAGTACTGTAAATAAAATAGGAAAAAAAAAAGGAGTTCTAAATGAGTGGATCTCAGCCCTCACGACACTTCAGAATTGCCTGGAATCTTGAAAAAATTAGAATTCCAGGGCCCCACTCAAAAGATTCTCATTTAATTGGCCCAGTGGAGGAGGAAAAGCCATAGGAATTGTTAAAAGCACCCAAGTGTACCAACAGAGAATCAGGACTGAAAAGCAACGATCTATCTGTACAAACCTGCAAATTTCTCCAAGTTAAAAACAGACCTATAGGGCCATCTGTACAGCATGAGGCTGCTTATGTGGGTTTTTTTTTAAATCACTGTATATATTCCCGTGCAGAGAGGGTCTAGAGGGGAGCACACCAGGCCCCTGACAACATTCACTGCTCAGGAAGGGGAGCGGGGTGCTGGTCCAGATCTAGAGCAACATGGACTCCTCTGGGTGGTTTAATGCCTTTTGAGAAGGTATTCATTTATTACTTAGGCTTCCCAAAATGAACTTTTTAGACATAGCATAACTTATCAAAACACTGCTCACTTACTCCAATATTAAACAATAACAGCTAAGAAAATCACAGTATGATTAAGACCTCCAGATTTAATTAGACAACCAACATTACATTTACTTATGCTCCAATTCCATGCTTAAAAGCGTGTTTATCGAATTCAACTAAGTGGAAAATCCTAAAATCAAATTTTACATAATTAAACTATATAAAAACTGCTCTCATAAGAGCAGATGGAAGCTGGAGGGTCCTGCCTCTCTGCCCCCCAGTACATGGGCACACAGTTGTGGCCGCGGTCTTCAGAGCTCATCTGCCTTCTTCACCACCCCTCACCTCCCTGGCACCTTAGGTCACAGTTACCACTTTTAGGAGCATTTTCAAATAAACTCAATGATTTAGGAAAAAACACAAGTTCATTTTTATAAACGATATTTTTAAAAAGGGGAAAAACTGGAAAGAAGAGAAGCATCAGGGAAGACTGACTAATGCCACAAATCACGAGCCAGTGGGAGCTCGGGCTCCTCAGCCAGGACGTGGCACCTGCGCTGCCCCCATCCATGCACCTTCCTTGCGAACAGAATCGCTGCTTTCCCAGGAGATCATGTCGCTCTGAGTTTTTTAAAACTGTGTTTCCCAGCCTCTGCTGCAGAGAAGCAGCCAAGTGACACAGTCCTAGCCACCAATACCAATGGCACTGGCTTACGACAATCCGACTGCAGATTCTTCAATTTGACAATGGTGTTGAAAGCGATGCACTCAAGAGAAAGTGCTGGTTGAATTTTGAATCTGCATCTTCTCTCGGGCTGCCGGTACATGGTATTACACTCTTGCCCAGCCAGGCACACAAACGTGAGGAAAACACACCCATCCTGCGGTTGCTAAACTCTGACACTTAGAAAGGGAAGTGAACTACATTTTCATCTTACGAGGGTTTCTTGGGCTGCAGCCCCATCATAATATGAGAAGCGTCTGCATCCATGCAGGAGGAAAGCCTGCTTGTGACTTGACAGCTTGCCCCTTTTCCTCCCTCATACTTCTTTGCCCTTCCCTGTCCTCCTGCAGAACAGGAATATCACAGCTTGTGGACCAACAGGAGTGGAAGGATTCTGCCTAACACTGGAACAAAATGACCGGAGTCCACACTGTGGTGCTGTAAAGCCAACTGTGGTCTGCTTTACCTCTGGACTGGCAGTTGTATGAGAGAAAACAGGTTCCTGGTACTTGGGTCTTCCATTATATCGCATGCCACCAACTTAAACCCTAATGCACGTCCAAGGATCATTCTAGATAAAACTAGTGGATTCTCAATCAAGACAGGGAATACCACAGACCAAGCGTTGGTGATACAGCCTACAGTGGTGCAGTTCCAGGCCCCGCGTTTTCAGTGCATGACTATGGTTGCCTTGTGCTCCAGCAGCAGAGCTGAGCGACTGCAGCAGAGATCCCTGGTCAGCTGGCTGGAGATGTTTACTGTCTGGCTTTACATGGAATACATTTCCTGAGCCCCGCCGCAGAGAGTCCACTCATAAATACACCGCACCAGGTGGTGAGGTTCTCTCTGATGATCCTTAACACCACTGCTCACCCCCAAATTAGCCAAAAACACTCCTCACCAGCTGTGGCAAAGAATCCCGGAACTTGTTGTTTAACTGGTTCACAAAGCATCGGATGATCCAGTAGCAGTCAACACTATCTTTCACCATTTCTTCCATGGCTTTAGCAATGGCAAGAAACACTTCATCTTCTGGCTCCTGAAAGATTCATAAAACATCTCAGGAGGGAACAGGGGCATGGAGGAAGACAAAGTTAGTTCTTTAATAAAAATGAAACCTTGCCACCTAGATTTTGAAAAAGCTACATTAGTACATCAAAGTAGGATCAAAAGCAGAGTCCATCAGTAAGGAGAAGCGCGGGGGGAGAAGAATGAGGGACAACAGAAATCTACTGGGATTGGTGCTGTTTATGAAGGACTTGTTTTTAGGGAGCCTCCACCTCCTAACATTGAGCTCATCACAAAGCCAACATAAATCATAAGCAAGGCTCTTCCTCGCTCCACCGAGATCATTCACAGCACTGGACCAGAATTTCTCCCAAAAGTATGTGATAAGAGGACTTCCGGGAAGATGGCGACCAGGTGAGCGGCAGAGGGAATCTCTCCCAGAGACCGATCCTTTGCGCGCGGGTGCCCGGTCCGTGGGTGCAAAATTCCAACTGATCGAGCTGCTCTCCGCGGCCTGAGCATTAAAGGGCCGGCTGGATAAGCCGCGTGGTGAGAAGTGGGCGGATCCTGAGAGCTGGGCGCCCGAGGGATCGGTGCTGCGCTTGGGCCGCAGCTTGGCTCAAATTGCCTACAGCCGAGAGAGCGATTGCGGCAGGACGGACGCCTCCGGCTCCGGAACCCAGTCGGCTCGGAGGTGGCTGTAACCAGGATTTGTTGGAGGGAGCGGAGCAGAGGAAACTCAGAGAACGAGCTACTGGGACACATTGCGCCAATCTGGGCAGCAGTCCGGGATCCCGCTCAGAGCCCCGCCCCCGCAGCCGGCGCCGTGCCAACTGGAGCAGCTGCAATCGGCGGGATTTATGAGTTGGGAAAAAGCTCGATCCAGGGAGATACATCTGAATGGCATTCCTGTCTGCATGATCCCAGGGTGAGTTGAGTGGGCACTCTAACCGGTTTTTCCTGAGTCGGGAAGAAGCTCTGCCCAGCGAGTGACATCAAAGCAGCTTTAAAGACTGTGGGATCTCCCGGGTAGGAAGAGCTAGTTAGGCACCCTGACGGGATTTGTGAGGGGGGAAGGAGCTCCACCCAGGGAGGAACACCTGAGTGGCCTCTGCAAGACGCCTGGGGCGGTGAGCTGTTTATATGCCCCAGCCAGGTCTGGGGTTAGGGAGTAGAAGCGGAAATCTCAGCAGACAGCTTAAGGGACAATCTCCCAAAGAGAAGGTATCATTGGAGCAGCCTCTGCAGCAGACATTTGCCTGCTGAACTGCCTGGGGAATTTATAGCTCCACATTTTGAATCTGATACCCAAAAATGGGAAAACAGAGGAACAAAACGCAGTCTCAAAACTCAACCCCACCCAGAACAAGCTTTGAATGTGAGGATACAGGGGAACCAGGAAGCCACATACCTGCAAGTTATGAAACGATTGCATCTGAAATGAAACAACTCCAACAGGCCATAAAAGAGCTTAAAGCAGAAATAAGCCACATACCCGCAATGATTTCTCAGACAAAAAACGAGCTGAAAACAATGATGGAAGAAATGTTCCGTGCACATAGAGAAGAAATAGACAAAAGACTAGAAGAAAATAGGAAACAAATGGAAACATTACAAGTGCAATTTAGGAATGAATTACCAAGAATGAAACAGGTCCAAAGAGAATGCCAGGATTTGAAAACTAACGCTGAAAGCATGCAAAACCGTTTAAATGAAACCGAAGATAGAATTTCAGAACTTGAAGACAGCATGGCAGCTTATGAGCGTGAAAGGAAAAACCTCATAATATCATCAAAGACACAAGAAAAGTCTATCCAACAGCTGCAAGATGAGGCAAAACATAACAATATTCGAATTATAGGAGTGTGTGAAACAGCAGGAGATCTCACAAACGATATAAAAGGAATATTTGATGAAATAATAGCGGAAAATTTCCCAAACAAGGTAAAAGATACTGAAGTTCAGTTAAGCGAGGCATATAGAACCCCAATGATCCATAACCCAAAGAAAAACACATACAGGCATATAATAGTCAAGATCCCAGATATCCAGAAAAAGAACACAATATTAAAAGCTGCCAGAGAAATGAAACAGATCACCTATAAAGGAAAACCCATCAGAATCACAGCAGATTTCTCAACGGAAACCATGAAAGCAAGAAGAGCTTGGAGCGAGATACTACAGATTCTGAGACAAAACAACTTCCAACCCAGACTGATGTATCCTGCAAAATTATCCCTCAAATTCAATGG
>PVLD010013194.1:0-57026 GCA_004027595.1 Dinomys branickii | reverse complement strand
GGCCGCCGAGGCTCAAGGTGCTCACAGAGGGCATTCAGGGTGGGAGCTGAAGCCCAGTAACTCAGTTCATGCTTCCTGCTTGATGTTGGAGTGAGAAGGGCGTGGGGCCGTGTGATCCACCTCCATCTGCAGCTCTCTCTTGCTGTTGTGCTCCAGTTCCCGTTTGTTCCTTGGCTGGATCCCTGGGAGTTGCTGTGGCGCTGATGTCTCTGCCGATGCACCCCACCGCTCCCCACTGGCAGCCGCCCACACAGTGGAGAGGCAGGAGGCCACAGCCCCGAGGCAGGCATAGAGCTGGGTGTGGTGGGATGTGTACTGGCTGCTCTGGCTCCACCTTGCCTCCAGGTGCTGATTAGGAAGGTTGCGGCAGGGTGGGGACTCCGCTTCAGGGGCTGTTGCAACCTCTCATCCTCACACTGGATTTGACAA
The DNA here is from genome assembly GCA_004027595.1 of Dinomys branickii. Taxonomy (NCBI): domain Eukaryota; kingdom Metazoa; phylum Chordata; class Mammalia; order Rodentia; family Dinomyidae; genus Dinomys; species Dinomys branickii. The sequence continues at coordinate 56,597 of PVLD010013194.1, read as the reverse complement.
CAGTTCCCTAGGCTGGCCCTCTGTGTGGCAGGTTGACATGATGGGACGGCACTGTCACCTGAAAGCCACATAACACAGTGAAAAAGATACGCAGTGAAAAAGATACGCAAAGCAGACCCCTGAGGCGACAACCCTGAGCAAAACAAAAGGGTGTATTTGATAGCACAGGGAAGAGCAATCAGACATCTCAACTACACTACTTCCTGGTACTGAGGCTGACCTTGGACAAGTCACATAGCTCCTCTGTGCTGGGTTACCACACAAGTAAAATGACATAATCATAAAAAATGGAATAATTATAAAAATGGGGCAATCATAAGTATACTCATCTTTGCTAAGAAAATTTCTGCAGAGAAGCAGAACCAACCAAATGAGTCTTTAATTAGCAAGATATTTAAAGAATTAAGTCAAGGGGTGATGGAAGCTAACCAGTCCAAAATCTGCCGGGTCTAGGGCTGGGGATATAGCTCAGTGGAATAAGCGCTTGCCTAGCAAGCGCAGGGTCCTGAGTTCGATCCCCAGTACCGCAAAAAAAAAAAAAAAAAAAAAAAAAAAAATCTGCCGGGTGAGCCCAGAGGCTGGAGACCAAGCAAGGGCTGATGCTGCAGATCAAGTTCAAAGACCTCTGCTAACAGGATTTTCTCTTCCTTGTGAAGTTAGTCTTGAATCTTATTCAGACCTTCAGCTGATTAGATGAGACCTACCTACTTTGATGGCAATCTAATTTGCTCACTCTGTCAATTTAAATGTTAGTTGCAGAGGAAACAAATGGCGGAGTGGTGATTGCAGCAAAATTTAACCTCTCCAAGGCCTAGAATCAGGACACTGAAAAATAACTTGGTGAAGAAAAACAGAGAAGCAGATCATCATAAATCAGGAAGGAACTTAAAAGCAAATTAGAAACTACAGAGAAGTTAAAGAAATGGACCACAGTGTAGGGAAACAAAAAATTCTGCACTCTCCTCTGGGCTCATATTTTGTGGGGAATAGAGCTCAGCTCCACAGAAGCATTGTAAGCACCCAGAGCTGGAAGCTCCAGGGAAAACAATAGTGCACTGGGCTAGCAGCAAGTGTCCCTGGCTACAAAATCAGCATGAGATTTTACTCTGAGGGGACTTCCAAATGGAGCAATCTGCCATGTACTCAGAGAGTGCTTAATCAGGCACCATTCCAGGTAGGGGTTGGTTATTTAAATCTGGGACTCAGAACAACTGAAAAAGCAACTTCACTTCATTACTCCTAGTGTTACCCTCCCACAGTGACTAAGTGAGACAGCCACAAGGGAGGCTAGAAAGAGATCTCCTGAGACTGAGTTCAGGCCAGGAAGGATACGGACCTTGAACCTTGTGGTGAGAAGCCAGCCTGGCTTGAGCCATGCTCAGAAAGAAATGGGCATAAAAGTGCTGGAATGAAGTACTTGAACCCTTACCTTGCTGCCTGCATCCAGCACAGATCTAAAGTCTGATTGCCTTCCCTAGCTACCATCATGAGCAAGCACATTCCCAGCATGGGCATTAACACATCCTGGCATACACTGGAGCCTCTGGAAAAATTAGGGGTGACACCTCATGTACCCACAGCTCTTAAGCCTAGGTGTAGAATCTGTAACTTGCTGGACTCCAAAACCAGATCCTCAGAGGAAACGACTCATTCAAAAGTACACAGAAAAATTCTTTTCTGTCTTTAGACTCATTTTCCTTTTTCTTTCCTCTTTATTCTTCACTGGTTTCTTGGGGTTTGGAGAATTTTCCTCCATCTCTTTCTCTTTTGGTTCTTTCTTCTTCTCTTTTCATTTTTCTTTATTATTCTTTTCACTTTTTTCTTTTAAATTTTTGCTTTCAACTTTTAACATTTTAATTCTCCACATTATATCCTTTTTCTCCCATTTTTATGTTCTACTTATCATTTTGTTCTTTTTCTGTTACCCTTATCTAATTCTGTAAATATTCTTCTACATCCTAATAAGATATTTTGTGTCCTTTTTCTCTCGTCCTTCTCATCTCCCAATCCCCTTTGTTTAATTTTTCAAATTTTTCTTCTTGCATTCTCCCATGCCCATGCCACTACTTTAATAGTACAACCATCAAGCTTTATTAATCTTTAGATAGCTAACCCAGTGTTATTTCTCTTGAACTCTTTTCTATTATTAGTGGAGGTATAGTTGCCACATTTACTGGATATTTGCTGTGCATCAATATTTGGTTTATTTTAGTCTTTATATTGTAATTACATATTTCTTTTCTATGGTTGGGGAGCACATTGTTGGCACTTACGGTATGTCAATATCCAACTTATCTGAGATGATATTACTCTTCCTGATTTATTTAATATCTCTGGGATTGCACAGTTGTTGTTATTAACAGGTTTTCTTTCTAAGAGAATACCTGAATTACCTTTGAGATATTAATAATACTTCAGTCTATTCCAAAATAATAGTGCAATTACACTGCATCCTCCTCTTCCAAAGTAACAGAGGCAGTCAGACCTCAGGATAAAGACAAAGTACTGTAGTTATCCATGCCCCGCATGCATCACTGAAAAGCAGACTAATTAAAGAGATCTCTATACTACCAACAAAGTCTATCCACCATAAGGGACCACAAACATGAGCACAAAATAAAACAAAACAATCAAAATCAATAGAAACATAAGAAAACAAGGAGCAATGTGCCTCCTAAAACTCCAGCTCCCTCAAGACCAATCCATGGGGTGTTCAAGGACAGAAAAGCAAAAACCACACAGCCAAATTATTAGAAACAATAGAGGAGGAATTTAGAACACAGATTGACAAGGGGTTCAGTAGACTGACAGGCAATACAGCTAACTAATAAATGCAATAAATACAAGAATCATGAAGTTTGTAGAAGACACAAGTAAAAAGCTAAACAAAATGATACAAAACATGGATGAGAAGTAGTGCATAGAATTAGCCCACGAAAAGGCTCCAAAGAGAAAAAATCACAGGGACCAAAAATTATATTGAAAGTAGAGGCAGTAGAAACAACCAGTGTGAGAACAGAATATTAGAATTAGGAGATAGGGATGCTTTCAAATACCAATTACTCAGAGATGCCTTTAAAACAGTAAGAGAATATTAAAAACGGGTTGAACAGCCACTAGATGATATGAAAAAAACTAACCTAAGATTAATTGGAATAATTCAAAAATCAGAAGACAACACAAGACATAAAAACATATGTACAGAAGTAACAGCAGAAATTTTCCAAAGGTAAGGAAAAATTAAACAGGGATAAGTGAGACACACAGTATCCCAAGCCATCGCAGTGAAGAAGAAGCCCTCCACAACACATCTACTCAAAATCCTGGGAGTCCAACACGAGAACAAAATTTTTAAAGGAGTTAGAGAAAAGTAAGAAATTTTACATAAAGAAAAGCCCATTAGAAGTACCACAGACTTCTAAACACAGCACTTAAAGGGCAGAAAGTCTTGGGGTGAAGTATTTCAAACTCTGAAAGAAAACAATTTCCACTCCAGGCTAAAATACCCTGCAGACCTATCTTTCAAAATTGATGGATAAATAGGACATATTCATGATAAAGAGCACCTAAAGACCACAAAATCAGCACTACAAAAAAGTCTCAAGGATACCCTAGAAAGAGATAATTAATGAAACTATGACAAAATGTCTAAAGAACGAATTTGCCAGGGAGGGTAGGCACTTAGGTAAAGGAAAAGATAGGGAATCAGCAACAGGAAAATAAGTCAATGAAAGTGTAGATGCATACCTATTAATAACGACTCTCAGTGTAAATGGTCTTAGTTCCCCAATCAAGAGACACAGACTCCAGAATGCATCAAGAAACAAAATCTAACACTGTGCTATATACATACAAGAAACACATTTAACATCTCTCCCCCAAAGGAACCTCAAGGACTAAAAATCAAAGGATGGAAAACAATATTGAGGGGCATGAAAAAGTAAGTGTAGCTCACAGACAAAGTGAGCTTGAAGCCAAAATGATAAAGAGGCAAAGGTCACCACATATCAGTTGAGGAAACAATCCACTAGAAAGCATTAAGAATTGTTAATATAATTAATGCCCTGAATAACGCTGCACCAAACTATAAAACAAGTACTAATGAAAATAAAAGATCAGACAAACATAAACACAATTACAGTGGGAGAATTCAATACCTGACTACCACAAACAGATAAATCAACTAGACAAAAACTCAAAAAGAAGTAGCAGTGGCCCTGAATCAAGGTCAGCAGTTTTCTGTAGCTGTTGGTTTCAAGCAGGAGCCTAAAGTGGTATCTTTCTATGGTCTGTTGACCATTTCAGAACTTTAGAAATGTAATGGTCAATTCACTAGAAAGTAACAAATGACTAAATAAATTTTACGAGAGGACTTCAAGATAGTGACGGGGTAGACAGCAGAGAGAGAACCTCCCGGAAGAATGCCACTCAGACAAGGGAATATAGGAATATAGCAACATGTGAAGGACAGAAGGGAAAGAGGTGGGTATCCTGAACTCAGGAAGGATCTGAAATGGGAATCGAAGCCCTCGGAAAGACTAAGCAAAACCTCTGCTGGAGGAAAGGATCGGAGATCCCCCTGGCACAGTCGGGGGGAGAGGAGAAGGAGGAATTCACCGCTCGAAGCACACCCATGGCCCATGCACTCGTTCCGGCATTTGCTGCTTCAGCTTCAGAGACCCATGCTCACGGAAGCCTCCCAACTCGGCCAGGGGAGAGAGGAGCTCCGAGAGCTGGTCCAGGGCTGGAGAGAGGAGGGTGCAACCAGCAAAGGAGGCAGTGGCAGTTGGGAGCAGTTGTAGAACTCAGTGTGAGAATGAGAGGTTGCGACAGCCACTGGGGCAGAGTCCCCACCCTGCAGCAACCTTCCTAATCAGTGCCTGGAGAGAATCAATGCAACTAGTACACAGCCCACTACACCCGGCTCTGCGCCTACCTCGAGGCGGTGGCCCCCTGCCTCTCAGTTGGGTGAGCGGCTACCAGTGGAGAGCAGCGGGGAACCTCGGCAGTGAGCCGCGACAGCTCCCAGGGATCTGGCTGAGGAGCGGACGGGGGCTCCAGCACTGCAACTGGAGGGAGATGCAGATGGAGGTGGATTGCGTGGCTCCACGCCCTTCTCACTCCAATATTAGGCAGGAAGCACGAGCTGGGTTGCCGGAACTCAGCTCCCACCCTGAACTCTCTCTCGGAGCACCTTGAGTCTTGGCAGCTTCAGCAAGCACCGCCTGTTCCTGGCAACAATGAGACGAATCCACGGTCTTCAGGACTCACCCCAAACTATTAATGTGAGCACCAAGAGGGTCTCCTTACAGCTTGCACATATGAACCTTGCATGAACCTTGCATAGCAACAAATTAGATGAAAAGCAGCAGACTGGGAGTCTGAAAAACAACAACATACTCTATACAGCAGACCAGAGAAAATCCTCCAACCCTATTCTAGAACTAATCTTTAAACTCAATTCATACCCTGAACTAACACAGTAAGAACAGGCTGGGGAGATTTCAAGCCCTTATACCAAGCATCATAAGTTCGTCCAGTGCCCAGCTTCAAGGGGTGGGGAATGGTAATACTGGACATCAGGAGGAGCGAGGAGGAGTAGAAAGGGCCTCTGGCATCGAGGCAACGGGACAGAGCTGAAAGGGTCACCGAGGGCACCCTGATGGGGTTGCATGGCCTACAGCTGCTCCGCTGTGGGTCCCGTGGCTGCTCTGCTGTGGGCCCTGCATCTGCTCTGCTGAGGGCCCCACGGTTGCTCTGCTGTGGGCCCCACTGAGGGTGCCCCATGGACTGGACCTGCCCCCACCCATAGCACGGCGACAGGGTGGAGCCAGGCGGTCCACTGTGAGCATAGGTGCTTTTCCACCTCCGACCATGGCAGTTTGTATACAGCCATGTATGCTATAGTATAGTCTGAGGTAGCTATATCTCTTCCCAAGGCAAGAGTCCAGGGGTATAGGTAAACCCAGGAATATAGTTATTATCACAGGGAAGATGAATGATTGAGTGGGAGGGCAACGGAGATGAGGGAGGAGAAAACTGAATGATCAAATGGGCCATCATCTGTGTAACTGAGTAACAAAGGTGAAGGTAACATTATGTAGGACAGCGTCCAGAGCTAATTCCCTTCTATGTTCTCTATAATTCTGTATTTCCTCAATCGTTTTTGTATTAACAGAAGGGAAGATAACTTTATGTTATGCAGCATCCAGTGATGATTCCCTACTATCATCTCTATAATTTGGTATTTCCTTTAATGTTTGTGTGTTAACTAGTGTGAAGATGACATTATGTAATACAGCATCCAGTGCTAATTCCCTGCTATGTTCTGTTTAATTTTGTATTTTCAATATTGTTTATGGCTTGTTCTGGTTCGTATGTCTCCATTCTTTTGTCCTTAAAATAAAAAATTTAAAGAAAAGAAGTAGCAGAGTTGAACAAAGCCTTTTAAAGAGAATGGACTTAATAGATGTCTGCAGAATGTCCCACTCACCAACAGCAGGGTACACATTCTTTTCAGCAGTACACAGAACTTTCTCCAAAACAGACCACAAAGGAATCAATAAATCAGCCTTAAATAAATGTAATAGAATTTAAGTTGCACCATGCATATTATCAGACCATAGGAGAATGAAGTTATAAACCAACAACAAAAGAAAACACATAAAATATGCAAATGTAAGGAAGCCAAACAATGTCCTCTTAATTAAATAATGGTAACAGAAGAAAACAAGGAAGTTTTAAAACAGCTTCTAGAACTAAACGATGATGCCAGTACAATATGTTAGAACTTAAGGACATGAAAACTGTCCTAAGAGAAATTTAGAGTTGTGAATCCCCACATCACAGAAACAGAGCAAGTTCAAATAATGTAATGATGTACCTCAGCATCCTAGAAAAACAAGACTAATCCAAACCCAAAGCTAGTACAAGCAAGGAAATTATAAAGATCAGAGAAGAAATTAATGAAATTGAAAGCAACAAAAAAGCCAAGACAAAGAATCCATGAAGCAAAAAATCTTGAAAAGATAAACAAGAGACAAACCCTTACCCAATGTAATGTTTTTAAAAAGGAGAAAAAGATCCAAATCAATGCAATTAGAAATGAAAAAGGTGAGAACACAAAGGATACTGTTAAAAATTTTTTAAAAGCACACAATTAATAACTACTTCATAAGCCTGTATGTCAAAAACTGGAGAATTCAGCAGAAATGGAATAGATTCCTAGATAATTATGAATTACCAACATTGAACCATGAATATTTAAAAGCCCTCAATAATGCAATAATTGGCAATGAAATTGAAGCCATAATAAATAACATACAAACTAACAAAAGCCCAGGTCTGGACAGGTTCACTGCTGAATTCTCCAAAAACTTCGGGGAATGCCTAGCATCAACACTCTTTTCAAGCTTCCTAATGGGTTCTCCCAAAATCATTTCTGGAAGCTACCATTACCCTGATTCTAAAATCAGACTACAAAAGAGAACTTTATGCCAATTTCTTTAATGAATATAGATTTACAACTCCCTAAGAAGACACTGGCAAACAGAATGCAATAAATCATCAAAAAGGTCATACACATGACCAAGTAGTCTCATTCCAGGAATGCAAGGATGGCTCAGTATATGCAAATCAATAAATGTAATACACCACATTAACAGAAGCAAGACAAAAAAACTTCTGCACAGTAAAGAGAAACAACCAACAGAGTGAAAAGAAAACCTACATGTGATACCCACATTAACAGAAGCAAGACAAAAAAACTTCTGCACAGTAAAGAGAAACAACCAACAGAGTGAAAAGAAAACCTACATGTGATACTCAATTGATCGTGTCAACTTGAGTAAGAAATGCCCAATTAGACTGGCTCAGCATAGTTCTGGGTGTAGAAGACCCACCCCAGGGAGGACTGTCACCAGTATGATATAAAAGGGAAACAAAGAAGGCTCATTTTGTTAATCCAGAGGATCTCCATACTTTGCCCTTAACTTGGCTTCCAGTCCAGACCCTTCAACCTCCTGGTACAGTCTTGAGTGGGACAGTACACAGAGCTCCAGACGTTTGACAGGATCCTTCAGATCCCCAGTGCACAGATAGACCTTTTGCAATTTTCCATACCTAAGGATGTCTGCAGATATTGTAAGCCAATCTTGTAAATTCCTACATATTTGTGTATCTTGTGTTAAATCTGTTTCTCTAGTATGTACTGATACACTATGTAATGAGAAAATTTTTTACTACTGACTTCCCAGACAGAGGATTCATCTAAAAGACATAAAGAACTCAAAAATTTAGACCATTCAAAATAAAATAATCAAAAAACAGTCAACAAAACTGAATAGATGCTTTAGAGAAAAAGAAGTAGAAATGGCCAATAAATACATGAAAAAATGCTAAACATTACTGCCCATTAGAGAAATTCAAATTAAAACAACACTGAGATTCCAAGTTACACAAGAAAGAATGGCCATGTTATAGCTTGTGTCTAGATGTCCCCTTAAAGCCTCATATGACCATAGGAGGAGCTTTTCAGAGATGATGGATCTAGAGTATTTGATGCTGGGATCTAGGGTATGTGACTACTAAATTAGTCTACCGGTAGGCTTGGCATAGTTCTGGGTGTGATGAGGGAAGCCCCAACCAGGGAAGTGTATAACTAAGTTGAATATATTATAAAGTTTCTTGCTTAGAGTGCTAAAATTACCCTCAAGGAGACTCCCATAAAGGGGCCAGTTGAACCAGTGGAAGAATAGCAGAAAACCAAGCACCTTTGTTCTGCAAGCAGAATTTTGACTCAGTTTTCCCCTTTGCTAGGTAGCTTATCTCTCACTTTAAAAAAACCTACTCTTCTGGATTTATACCATTAATAAAATCAGACAGTAATTTATTCTGCTCAGTTGAAAGGCTCTAACATAACACTGCACGTGAGACAATGACAAATTACGTTATTGTAGCTGAATGCCCATAGACATTCACAGTCCAAAAGGGAAGGAAAGAAAGACAATCAAGCCATGGGACCAACGCACCAGGAAACCCTCCCACATGGAAGGTTGGGGGACATCTAGAGGTGAGGGTTAGGGATGGACTACAAAACCACTTGTAACTCAAGACCAAGAAGACTCCCTGAACAGTGCTTCAGCCCCTTGTTTCTGCAGTGTTTGGAGGAGGGTTGGTTTCTATTAAACTCAAAAAACTTGAAGGAACAACACTTCCCTTTTGGAAAGCCATCCACGTTTTATAATAGATTATAGTGAAGAAATAAAACTCTTCCTACATAAATTTGTCTTATAGGGAACTTCATTTGAATTCATCTTTTCCACTCCATATCTGAAGTGCTCTAGTGCTGAGAAGAACTGAACTCAAATCTGAGAACCACCGAGGTGCCCAAAGATGATGAAAAATGAAATAACGAAGGACCTGGCATTCTCAGTGGCCGTTTCTGGACGTGTACTTTTGCACTGTAACCTGCTTGCTCAACTGCAGTCCAAAGTACCTTGAAAATTATCTTCTTATCTAGAAGGCACACTACAACACTCAGCTTTTTAGCTATTTTATTTCCTTCCAGACTCAGAAAATTTGGATGGACTTAAAAGAAGGTCAAAAATCTCAGTTCACAGGAAAACTCGGAGTCCAGGAAGGCTCTCTGGGGAGAGGAGCTGGTCCCACACTTCATGCCCCCCGAGCTATCACCCCAGGCTCAGCGCCCATGCAGAACTCTTCTGACTTCTCCACAAGGGAGACGCAGCATGGCAATCTCAGCCACGCAGCGCCCGTGGAGACTTCACAAGCTCAGCTTCTTGCTTCCAAAGTCAGAGCAAATTTCCTGCTGGGGACTTTAGAAAAGTGGGTGGGGGTAATTAGGAAGAACTGGATAGAAATCCACCCAGCTTTAGTTCCCTTGTCTTCGGATTTATGGACCAGCCACATGGACATTCCCAGTAGGCCTTTTCTGCAACAGAGCTTTTCTCTCCTGCTAAAAGCTAATGTGTCTGAGCCAAGTCTTCGCTCTTGTTTCCCTGGAAAGAACAAGAAAAAAGGTCTGTGTCCTGCATGTGAAAACATCTGGTAAGGCCGTCAGGAATGAAAAGCAAATGCTATAATTTAACTTACCTTTTGGGATAGTTTTTACTACATTTACTCTTTTGGCTACATGTGCACAAAAAATTGGCATTTCCCCATTAGTTAATGGGTTTGGAATTTTATTAATCAGTGTTTAAATGTTCATAAAATAATGCCACCTTTTAAACCAGGGGCAGGGACCATTTCTGAATGCCTCCAATCAGAAGAAATAATGTTAACATACAAGTGGTCTGTGCGCTAAAATCACTCTTCAGGGAGTGCCATACAAGATCTCAATTATCCCAGTCACCTCCAGAGGCACAGATGAAGACCAGAAAAGCACCTCAGACCATGGGATACACCAAGGAATGGGCATACAGGACCCTCTGGCAGCCCGGGCTGACCCCTCATTCCCTCCACCCACTCCCCACACAAAACCCTCCTCTGACCCAGCCTTCACACCCGCCCAAGGGCTGTCAGAGTGGCTGGGTGTTAATCACGCATCTCCAAGGACTGCGCTGATTCTGTGTAGATCCCCCTGGAGGTTATGCACTAATGCTGGGAATGTTGAGAAAGTGAATCTGTACCCCACACTTTCTGTTTTTAAGAGTGCTTATTCCCACCATCATCTAATGTGACTATGTCAGCTTTCTTCATTTGGTTGGTAAAATTAACAAGAAAATGAACTGTGTCTGCTTTGCTTATGTTCAATATTGAGCACCCAGCACAAGTTTTGGAGCTTAGAAAATAGTCAGTGAATGCCCAGCAATTTCACCCCGAGGTAACTGAAACCAACAGAAACAAGGCCATTTGCTCATCAAATGTCATGGATGCAAACGTTCACAACAGATTTGTTCATGACAGCCAAACACTACAGACAACCCAACATCCACTGATACTTGAATGGATTAACAGCATGTGAAATGTTGATGCAACAGAGATTTACTCAGAAGACAAAAGAATAACTCTTTTCAAAAGGAAGCTACATCTCTATTTCACAATACTGAGAAAATGAAGCTCCAGTAATTGTGTGATTGTGTTCATAGTAAAGTTTAAGAAAATACCGAACACATCTCCAGTGATGGAAATGATAGTGAGAAGCAGCTCCTGCAGGAAGAGCTGTGGGGAATGGCAGGCAGGTGCCGGGCATTGACCAGGAAAGATCCAGAACTGCTCCAGGAGCTGAGAGCCCTTGGTTTTGTTCTTTTCACATGGAAAATAGCCAGTATAGGAAAGTTATGGTTTATGGCTGTGCCCAGGAATTTAGCCTGATTAATTGCCCTGTAAGAAGGAAATGCTCCACCAAAGCAGTGGCTTGTTCTGGTTCACACCGAATCCCAGGGTTTAGTAGAGTGCCGGTCACTCAGCAAATGCTGTTCTTGAAGGAGGTAGATGGATGCTGGGCTCCTTCTCTTCCTGTTGTGCATGCCCCCATGCTCCCCCCAGGGCCCTCTAGGGCTCACTGAACACTCTCCATCAGCCAAAGTCTGGGGGCCTGGAGGTCAGCCGCTGTCTCCATGCCACAAGCCTATAAGGTCATGACTCCCTCTTCCACCCACCACAGTTCTCTCTCCTGAGCCTCCTCTTTCTCTTCTATGCTCCCATTTATCCAGACTTGATGTTTGAGTCGCACTGGGTATTTCAGTTTTTCTTTTGTTTTCATGATACTAGAAATTGAACATAGAGCCTTCACCCTGAGCTGCACCCCCAGTGCTTTTTCATTTGTTTTGGGTTTTTTTAGTGTGGTTTTTTTTTAAGACAGTCTTACTAATTAGTTGAGGTGGCCAGGTTGGGTTCAAACTTGAGATCCTCCTGCCTTAGATATGGATGGCTGGTGGTTACATTTCTCTTGTTACTGATACAAAAAGGCTGATTCCCAGAATTAAGGAAGGAAAGTTTTATTTAGCTCACTGTGTGTGGTGGTTTCAGTCCATAATTAGCTGGTTCCAAGGCAGGGTGGTATGGCAGAGGACAACAGTTCATGGATCCTTCCACCATGCCATTACAGCCATGGAGGTGGCTGACCATGGACTGAATCCACAGAAACTAGGAGCCAAAGTAAACCCCTTTATTTGCTGATGTTGGGGATTTTGTATCGAGAGTAGAATGCTAATACAGTGGCCAGCGATTCCATTCAATGATACTAGCTTTGAAGCGTTAGCATAGACCTTACAGATTAAGGGCTTAGTCCCACAAGACTGCTCCCACTTTGGGCAATAATCACAAGTTGTCTTGGTTATTTTTCTCTTGTTGCTGAGACAAAATACCCAACACCCAAAATGAAGGAAGGAAAGGTTTATTTAGCTTACAGTTCATGGAGGTTTCAGTCCATACTTGGCTGGTTCTGAGGCAGAGTGGCACATGGCAGAGGGCAAACTGTTCATGGCAGCAGAGCACAGCAAAAACAACCAGCAAAAGGGAGGAATGACTGCAAGCAGCCTCTTTCCTTCCCTTACATTGTACACAGGCTACCCCCACCCAGGGGGCATGTACCTCTCACACAGTCTCCATGCCCTCCTCTTCTACAGGGTCAGGATATATACAAAATAAGCACCCTGGCTTCCTGCTGAATCACTCAGCCAAACCTCTAGACTCCCCAAGTTGACACAATGTATCAACCACAACACAAGTCCAACTCCCTTTCACAACTTCTGATCAGCTGGCTGTAAAGTTGAGGGAATCTCATAACCTGCTCCTTAGTTTCAATAGAATATAAAATGGCTCCCAGACTGAGGGAAATTCTTATTACTGGTTTATTATAAAGGGCACAATCTAGGAAGATCCAAATGGGAGAGATGCATGGGTCAAGGTATGGGACAGAGGAACCTCCTTCAACATATCACCTCCCCAAATGTACCAGTCTCCAGTGCAAGGAGTGTTCACCAAGCCAGAAGCCCTCTGAATCGCATGGTTTGGGTTTTTGTGAAGGTTCCAGCTGTAGTAATTAGGTCATTAGCACTTAACCACTAGGCCTTCTCCCTTCCTCAGAGATTATGCTCCAATACTCTAACCATGCCTTCGTCCTTCTGGTGAGCAATTCCCTTCCCAAATTAGTCCAGAGGCCCCCAGTGATCAGTCATTCCATTAGCATAAACTCAGGCTGAAAGGGGTTTTTCAGTAACAAAAGACATTTTCTTATTGCTCAGGAAATTGGAAGCATATTAGGTGTTCTCTGTCAGAACTTGGAACTGGTGCTGCAGACCGAGGATGGCTATGATGTGATGGTATCAGTTCTCTTCCTTCACTTTCCACCACAGTCATCCTAGGTCAGAACTGATCACTTCTGTCTGGAACATCCCCTCAGGAGCTTTCAACCTACTGCTCCTGGGGCACAGATTGAGTGATGGCACTCCCCTGTCTTCTAACTGTCTTCTAACTTCTAACTTCCCCTGTCTTCTAACTTCTGGCCAGGGCCCCCCATTGCCTACCAAATATGGAGAGTCTTCTACAAATCAGCCTCCAAATGCCTTTTTATCCTGTCACTCCCCTTCAAACACCCTTCACTTAGGTCAGACCAGACATTTGACTTCCTGAAGTATTCCCACCTCCACATCATCACTAATGGTTTTCTCACTATGATGCCTCCTCTCTTTCCCATGTACCTGCATATCACAGTCTGCTCTGGCTGAAATCCTGAGGATGCTTCACCAAGCCTCACCCCACATACCCCTGCACCCAGTCTGTGCTCTCTGAATCCCTCCATTCCTGCTTTAAATTGTTTTTATTTTTCTTTTTGTACTATTCTTATGACACTTACTTGCACGGTACTTTATGGTGACTGAAGCTATAAGTGATAAATTCACTTAGGACAGAGCGTGGGTCTTAGTTCTCTTTGAACTTTCAGGGCTGATCAAAAAGTATGAGGTGTTTAAATTTAAAATTTGTATTACAATGAAAAGCACATTGCCATTAATCCCCCTCAGGATACTCCCCCGTCCATCTGAACACACGTATTCCATCCTTCCTGCTGCTTTGTGAAGCAGTTCTCGGAGTCCTCTTCCACGACTGTCTTTATGAGGTGTGATAAAAGATACAGAGAACTCTGCCGCTGAGCGTCTTTCGAGGAAGACAGGTTTGTAAAAGCAGCCCAGGGTGTCCTCATCCACCTACTCACAAGGCCTGGCGCTTGTGAGATTCTGGCTTTTTCCTTAAACTCAAAGTGAATGTGAATGGTAAACATTCGAAATGTTTCAAGACAGGGAGGCAGCCAAAACAGTACAGTTAACAGCATCAGTGAGAAAGGACTTCCAGAACTGCTTCAGAAATGGGAAGAACAATAGGATAAGCATGTTTGAAGTGACAGGGAATATTTTGCGGAGGATTAATGGCAATATGTCTTTTACTTTAATAATTTTTTAAAATTTAAACATTCACCTTATCAGAAACATATCTTGTACATTTTCTTCTCCTTGGATGTTCATTAAATGCATGTTGGTTGAAAGAATAAATGCACAAAGGAAAGAAAATAAACCGCTGACTAACTGTTATGCTGAGTAAGCCTCAGTGAGTTAATTCACACTTAGATGTAAATGACTTTTAAATTATTCACTCCCAAAGATATTTTCATTATAACTGAGGATATTCTGTTACCCAGACAGTGACACTGTAAATGATGAAAACATGCATAGTGTTGAAGCTTCCCAGTGTCACTTTACATCAGATCACCAACTACATTTGTCCCTCCCACACGTAGATTCCCCATCCAAAGATTCAAGTAGCTCGAATAAAAATATTCCGCAGAAAGTGCATCTATATTGAACTTGCACAGACATTTTTCCTTGACATTACTCCCTACAGAATACAGTATCATGACTACTTACACAGCACTTACTGAAGGAATTCTGGAGCCAATGTCCATGGACACCAAGAGATGACTTCATTTTGCTGGACATGAGACCAGTCTTCAGGACTGGCTAAGCCAGGATGTTTCAAGGTCCCAAGACATCCTGTCCCCACGTGGCCAGGTATGACCTTATGACACCATACAGCTCAAAATTGAGCAACTCTTTGTCACACACTGTGATCCACCCCAACATGCCACTTTGAGGCTTAGTTTTCTTGCCTGTCAGGTGGGATGGATCATCCTGCTTTTCAGGTTCTCAGTGATTCAGTGTGAGCGAGTGGGGGGAGGGGGGCCAACACTGCCCTCCACACTGGCCTTTCCACTGAGGGCTGAGAGTGCGCGCCATGGGCATGCTCACAGCCACCTGGCTGCATGTGGCGTTAGCAGGAGAAAGAGCACTGCAGAGAGATGGCCCAGTTCTCCTCTCCTGTTTTTGTGGAAAGTTACAGTGAGGACTGGTTGGAGGCAGGCTCCCCCACCTCTGAGTTTAGGGAGACCAAAGGAGCTTTCCCAGGGAGGAAAGGAGCAGCAGTCTGTGGACACCAGCACGCCCATGGGAGAGTCCAGGAGAAATGACTGGACAGGAGCCCACTGAAGAGACTGTGTGGAACCTCTGGGAGAACAGAAGGGCGTGGGGTCAACATGCAAAGTGAAAAAGGAGCGAGCTGCTGGCAGCTCCTTGTGACGAAGACGTACCCTGAGCACCCACAGTGTGCGTGCGCATGCTATTAAAATACCAAAAGCAAATGCAGAATTTTCCTTTGGAAAAAACTTTATAGACCCTGGCAGACAGCTGTGAAGTGAATTGGGAGGGACTGGGTCTGTCCTGGCCCATTTATGTCCAGACACCGTCTCTCCATACATGCAAGCTACTGCTCGCTTGTTGGGCCAGAAGCCCAGGCCAGGCCTTCTGCTCCCTCTGGCTCTCCTTGGGGAAGGCTCACCCCAATTGCCAATAGGCAGTGAATGTGGACAAATTGGCCAGGGCCCACCTTGCTCTGAGTGGATGCATGTGCACCTCCAGACTCACGGCTGATTCTCACGGGCCTGGTTAATGACGAAGGCTCACCTGGCCCATCTGCTCCATGGATGGGGCCTCACTCTCAGACCTAGACACCCTCTGAGGTGCAGGAAAGAGGCCTTGGCTCCCCACAGCCCGTGTCTATCAAAGATCATTCAGGGAGTTGAATGCTGGCTTTCTTGTCTGTTTGGATTCTCCCTGTGCATTTCTGTGGCTATGTGCTAGGTCCCCAAGACAGAAAAATCAATCGAGCTGAAAACTCCCCCAGAATCAGCCACTGAACATCAGTCTCCAGGTGCCCCAGAAATCACAGATGCCAACCCCCACAAAAAGGTTTGCTTTTTTTTTTTTTGTGGTACTGGGGATCGAACTCAGGACCCTG
The DNA here is from genome assembly GCA_004027595.1 of Dinomys branickii. NCBI lineage: Eukaryota > Metazoa > Chordata > Mammalia > Rodentia > Dinomyidae > Dinomys > Dinomys branickii. Next base: position 40,289 of record PVLD010013194.1, on the reverse strand, counting down.
CGCTTGCTAGGCAAGCGCTTATTCCACTGAGCTATATCCCCAGCCCCACAAAAAGGTTTTTTTGTTGAATAAATTTCAGTGGAAATTAAAGTCTGGCCCCAGTCACCTTGAGTCTAAAATGGATCTGACAAAGATTAACAGAGATTCATCCTGAGGTCCCAGCAGCCTGAGCCTCATCACTGTCACCATCCCAGTGCCTGGCGGTACAGGGAGGACCTGTCATGCACTGTGTGCTTGGGAGCCCCAGAGGCGAGGCCCTGACAGAACTGGGACGGACAGGGCGGGGAAGGGACGGAGGGATGACAGAGTCTCACCTCCAGCCTCCTTCCCGGCCCCTCGGCCAGGCCCTCTCCTTGCCCTTGGCACATTCTCACTGCCTTCTGTGCCGTGTTCTCTCCACGACTCCAGGCTGCGGGTGTAGCTCAGCAGTGCAGCGCCTGCCCGGCAAGCGCAAGGCCCTGAGTTTGATTACTGGTACCAAAACAGAAAATAGTAAAAAAAAAAAAAGCCCCTCTCTCAGCAATCTCATCTGAGGTAAGCTCTTGAAAGTAACAGATTTTCCATCTGATGTAACCATTGATCTCTCTGAAGATGTTGCAGACGGGACCAGTCCCTCCCTCCTGTATGAACACGTGAGGGTCAGGCCAGGTCGGACGGTGCAGGAAGTGGTCAGTGTCGGAGGACCTTGGAGAACATCTAGAGCATGGAAATGATAACACAGGGAGGCCTGCGGAGAGCACCCAGGACCCAAGCGGCTGGTAGCCGCCAATGTCAAGGGCACCCCTGCGTGGACACGGCGGTTTCCCACAGCTGCAGTCTGGCTGCAAGCATGGCAAAAACAAAACAAATCAAATCAGATGTGACTGAGGCCGGGCTGGAGATCCAGGAGGACAGTGTCACAGAGGAGAGAGGGTCGTAAAGGCAGGTGGGTGACTCCTCAGGCAGCCATCAAGTCTGCAGAGGAAAGGAATACAGGCAGCAAGTGGTGGAAGAAGAGAAAACTCCAGGCATCTGGAGGCAGGAATAGTCTGTGAGGCCCCCTCAGAGCTCACCTTCTCTCTTCCTAGTGCATATTAGTAATTGTACGAAAACAGGTTTTACTGTGTCACTTTCACACTACATGCCCGTAACATATTTTGATCACACATACACACACACACACACCTTTTACCCTCCCCTCCCCTCTCTTCTCCCTCCACCCTGAAATCCCCCTCCTCCTCTCTCATAGTCCACTTTCATGTTGCTTTTTTTTGAGCCAGGATCTTGCTCTGTGGCCAAAACTGGCCTCAAATTCATGATCCTCCTACCTCGTCCTCTTGTGTGCTGGGATTATAGACATGCCCCATTCTGTGCCCCCCTTATATTAAGGGGAACATGCAGCACTCATCTTTCTAGGGCGGACTATTTTCACTCAGCATGATGATCTCTAATTCCACCCTTTCTCCTACAAGTGGCATGACTTCATTCTTCCTCAGGGCTGAGTAGCACCTCCCTGTGTATATATACATTTCCTTTATGCATTCATCAGTTGACTGACACCTCAGCTGTTTCCATAATCTGAGAGCCCACCTTCTCTACAAGGCCTTCCATGAACAGAGCCACCCAACGGGGTCTGCAGAGCCCAGAGGACCAGAAGCCCACGTCCTTCCAGTTGGTCTTGGGCATACTCAGGACACAGCCCATCAGCTTTTCCCGCATCCCTGCACCTTCTCTGCTTCTCAGGTCCGCATTCCGTGTTACAGGGAGAGGCAGAGAGGAGGGGACAAGACACAGGAGAGACAGCTGCGCAAGCCGGGGCAAGAGAGATGGCGCCAGGATGGCAGCTGCTGCTCTGTTTTGATTTCTTAAGACAACTACTTAGAAGGAAGAAGCAGGGACTAAAGAAGCCTGTTGCCCCCACCATAGCGCTTCCAGGTAAGGACAATAGTGGCCCGAGAGGCAGCAGGCAGAGCCTATTTTGGTAAAATGAAATAAGGGAGAGAAGAAGTACAGAGGGGAGGAAGGAAGGAAAGAAGAAAGAATCTAAAGATATGCGCCTCTTCCCTGCTTGGTGACTTTTACTTTGCTTTATGTTTACTGTATTGTAAATGTTCCTTATCCTGTGTACTGTTTTTTAATTAGAAGAAAACAGCAAAGCACTTACCACACACACACACACACACACACACACACACACACACACACAGACTGAATCTCTAGGATGAGATTTGATTGGTTCCCCAGCCCCCTGCCCAGGCCCTGAGCGGGCAGCTCCTCCCACCCCGTGGCTTGGAGCAAGTTCTCCTGGCTCCTGCCCAGCAGCCCAGGAGGCCAGGCAGCTGCCAGTGGACACAAGGAGGAGGACGTGAAAGGGGAGGACAGTAGGATTCCTGGCTCGCCACCTTCTCTTATTACCAGCAAAGGCAACAGGCATATGAATTAAACCAGATCTGTGACAGAACATTTCTTGTTTTCCGAGCAAAAAATACTAAAGCTACAGGAAGAAGAGAAACCAGGGGAGGGCTCTGCTGGCTCTGAGTGGTTACTTCAATCCACAGATCTACATTCTCAGTCAATGTAGTCTAAGAGTCTGCTTCCTGTGGAGAAGGGTGGCCATAGGTTGTCCGAGTGGCAGTTGTGTCATTGAGCATCACAGCACAGGTGTCAGGTCCAGCCCAGCACCAGCTTTGCTGCTTCAGTTCTCCTGTCCTCGGTTCACTCTTATACAGCAATGACCTATGTCACAGTCATCTGTCACACTCTGTGGCTGCACCATGGGTGGGGGTGCGGGCAAGATTACCGCAAGCAGGGGTACTAGAAGGTCCATACCCTGGACCACTAGGCCCAACATAACCACAGCAACTCTACAACTGTCTCTTCTGTATACCAAGCTAAGGTTTTATCTGGAAAATGGATTTCTATGATTACAAGTTAAACAACCTGCAGACTGGTACTTTTCATTCTCCAGAAAAAAAATATCCCTGGTGCAAGCACAGTGCACTTGTGAGCAGCTTTCAGCTGAGGTACCTGCTAATTACCTATGATATAACCTTTCCTATTTTTTCAGTGTGACTCTTTCATTCACACACATGAAGGCCACCATCTCTGGGTACCGCCTCTGAAGTAAGACTCAAACAGTGAACAGACAAAGGTGTGTTATTAAGGTGTCCCCCACAAAAAGAGGAAGAAATCCAAACAACTGGCATCGCCACAAAGCACCTGGCACCAATTAGTCCTGGCCCCAATTAAGTGGCTCGAAGCAAGAGTGCTTGAAAGTGAAGCGGAGCTATTTTGGGCTCTTTGCTTGGTTTTATGAGTTACTTTCTTTCCATATGAGGGCTGGTTTATTGGTCTGTTCGCCATGCTACCTGCTATGTGGCAATGGTGAGGTCTCTGACTGTGCATGTATGCACACGGGCAGTGCCCTTTGGGAGTGGATATCTACATTTTAGAGATACAAAATGAGGGCAGATATATACAGAACAGCAAAGACAACAGCCCCAAAGGAGACTTTTTTTAAAGCTATCTGAATGAAGAAGACCTAAAATTCTCTCCATTCCTAGCCAAAAGAAGGATGAAAAGGGGGGGAGGCAAAAAGATACACAAATAAAGAAATGAAAATTCGTTTTAGAGCAAGTGTTTAAATTGATAGTGTGCTGGTTTCAGTTCTGCGTAGGCTGGTAGTTCTTATCCTGTTAAGCTGCTGTGAACTTGAAATGTAAAACCACCCATGGGAAAGGCTGCCATGAGGACCAGAGTTTAATCGCTTTTTCTTCTCATCTCTTCTGTTGGTGGGGAACACAAGGGAAGTAAAAGTCATGCTGACAGAATACAGAGCAATTCAGCCAAAAACATCTTCCTGCAGCCGACTCTCTGCTCCTTCTCCTTCTCCTTCTCCTTCCTCCTGCCTTCCTTCCTTCCTTCCTTCCTTCCCTCCCCGTCTCCTACACACACACACACACACACACACACACACACATTTGTACATCACTCAGCCTTCTCTCCACATACCTACCCACCCTAGGCAGTGGCAAAGGTCTGGCCAAGCTCTCGAGAAGCCATCCATGAAATGATGTGTTCTATCCCCAACATGGGGCACAGAAAACTGACCCCAGGGCCCAGGGGTGAGGAGGAGCAATGGGGAGGGGAGAGACAATAATCAAAGGACACAAAACTGCAGTGAGATCAGCACAGTAAGTTGTAGTTACCAATAGCACTGGATTATGACCCCAGCTAATAATAATGTATGTTTCAAAATTGCTAAAATAGATTTTTAAGGTGCTTACAATGATAAAAATGATAAAATGATGGATATGTGAATGAGCTTGACTCACTGTACACTATGAATACAAACCATGTGATGAGAATTAGGGTTCCCGTTAGCCTACAGAGAGCTAGAGGGCTTGCACTGGATTTAAGTTGACTGCTGCCCCCATTTTGTTCTGAAAAGTTGAATTTCTCTTATTGTGAAATATATATATAAAACAAATCACAGTCACAAATCACAAGATATACACATCTATATCTATATATCTATATCCATCTATATATGGATAGATAGATATACATGGACTTTGAAGGCTGACATATTTTTTCAGCTATGGTTAGTTCTTATAACACAACACTGAAAAAAAAAGAAGGTGATTTCAGAACAGGTCCAAGCATGGGCCACACCAGCCACCCTAGAAAAGACTGTCTCTGGATTCCACAGGCATCTTTCTCCTGGTGAGCACAGACAGTGACGGTACAGCCAACCTGTGCTAGGTGACACTTATGCAAAATCATCTCTGAGCTGAGCTAACTCACTTCACCCTTGCCAGGCCCCAGTGTGTCATCATCCTAATGTGACTTGCCCAGTCACCCAGCTGGAAAGCGGTAAGCTGGGTCTGACGCCATGGCACATGACTGACCACCTTCTCTCACAAAGCAATGAGACTGGCTCTCACTTGAAGGAAAGCAGATCAGGTGAGGAAGGAGGGAGCAGACATACTTGGGTATGATGTGAGGTCAGGTGACGCTGCACAGCTAAGTGGGGGAGCACACAGTGCCACAGTGCTGAATGGAAACGTGTGCACTTCAAGGAGACATGAAATAAGGTGAAGATCAAAGTATATATTGCATTCTGGAAAATGAACATAATGTCAAGTATTTTACATGATGCTCATTTAATTCCTACATACCTTCATTGCAGTATTTACAACTCTAATTATAACTGCATCAAAGCCTGGCAAAATGTGGCTTATCTTTCTTGTAAGTAAGATTTCCAGAATGTGAGACCATCCCAGGCATTGACTTTCCCTTAATCAAAACCACTCCTGTTTGTTTCTTGTCAATTTTTGTGCATCGTTCTGCCGTTTTCGAAGGGAGCTCATAATGCAGCGTGGTGCGTTCTGTTAAGGAAATGCACGAACACTGAGTGATTCAGTAGCCAAAAGGACCATTCACAGGGGCTACCAAGCTTTCATCTCAATGCTATCCCTTGTCGTCTTGCCAAAACAAGACCCCTAGAGAGTGGAGAAAAGCTAAGCCAAACATCTTGCACCATCACAAAGTGGAAAAATGATAGGGAGACGATGTTAAGTTAGGGACCAGCTGCACAGTCTCAGTTAGAAATGGAGAAGCACAGTAACACCTCGGTAGCCTGTTAGCAAAATCCAAACCAAGACCATCCTGGCTCAGCTACTTACTGATTTGTGGTATTGGGCAAGTTAGGCTCTTTCAGTCTTCTTTTCCTCTTCTGTAAAATAGAACTAAATCTTAGGACCCATCCCAGAGGGTTGTTGAAAGGGTTAAATGAGATAAAGCACAGGGTCAGGTACAGCTTATTTCCATGGATGATGATTCTTACTATGTTTAAGGAACTACAGATCCAAGTGTCACCAACTCTCCCCTCCGTGGCCTCTATGCCCGGTGACAATCCATACCCACTGGCATGAGGTTCACTCAAGTCACAAGTCCTGATTGTCACTCTTAGTTGCTGTAGCATTAGGATGCTTCACATGGGTGAAATCACTTTTGAGAGCTTTCTCTGCCTTACGCAGATTGTGCACCTCTGAGGCCTGTGCACAGCACTCAAGAAGTTGAATGTTTTCAGGTTCTAGTAACTATTAAAAGAGTGTGACTGTCTTTACTCTAAGGCAAAAGCAAAACCCTGCTTTCAGGCCAGGAAATCCACACTGTGTATGAGTAACTAACAAGATCTTCCTGGCCATCCAGCTTCTCCTTGATGATCAAGCAAGATCAAAGCCTCAGAGACTCGAGTCATCCAAAAATGTGGGGAAGAATTTACAAGATGGATGTTTGCTCCCTGCGTCTCCCTCCATCTCTCTTAGTCGCTCCCTTTCCCTCTCCCACTCCTTCTCCCTCTCTCTTCCTCTTTCTTGCCTCCCACCATGAAGGGAACAAGCTCCTCCGGTGCTCATCCCTGCTGTGATGTACTGAGCTATCACAGACCCAAAGCAACGGGACCAGACGACCACGGACTGAAATGTCTCACACTGTGACCCAGAATAACTCTTTCCAACTTCAAAGTTTATTCTCTCAGGGTTTTTGTCACGGTGATAGAAAACTGACTTACACAGAGTCCTTGGGTACCATAACTAAAGCCCATGGGAGAAGCAGTCCTTATTCAATGATGAGCACTCTCCAAAAAGCAAATTAAAATGATATGTCAATATAGCCTTTAATTTTTTTGCTTTTTCTGGGACTGTAAAGGAGAATGTGCTTTGCTTGTGCTGAAGAACTACATTTCCAAGACCCGTATTCTACAGACAAGGCTATGAATCAGTGCTAGCCTATAGAACTTTTCATGGTGATGGAAGTGCTCTGCACCTGTAGATTCAAATAAAGTATGGGGCCTTTGAAATGTAGCTGCAGAGCCCTTGAAATGTGTCTAGTGTGACCATGAAACTAAACTTTACTTCACTGTTTGAAGTTTAAATTTAAATAACTGCATGAAGCCAGTGATCTCCTAAATGGACAGTGTAACCATGAGAGCCAGTTTTTCCTCTTGAAAGTTCTTAGGAACAAAGGTTCTCAGGAAAGAAAGGAAGAGAAAGACCCAGGAACAAGTTATAAGGCTAGTTGTGAGGCTCACTGAACAGCCAGCAGATGGGATTTCCATCACACTGCAGACTAATGGAGCTTCAGCTCTGATTATTTCTGCTCTGATTTGCTTGGTATTACTATTGTCAGGCTGACAAAAGAACAAAGTTGTCCATAGATACCAACACCATTGTTTTTAGTTGGAGCTGATGTTCCGGGGCTGCTCTGTGTTCCTAAATGTATACTCTCCGTGGGTGGTACGAAATCAGAATATGGAGCAGGGCTCCTCTCAGATTTGATGCCCACACTGGCTCAAGAGGGAAGGCAGCATGAAAACCCGCATCATGAGAGTCAAAAGGGAATCCACCTTCACTTCTTGTGCGTTAGTTCTTGCTTCTTGAGCTTTGGTTTCTGCCCTGTGAGTAGCTGGGGTGGAAGAGGAATACTGAAAGCTAGACAGCACGATTTGGGGCACGGCTGAACGGGACACCACCTTTGTGCGTTTCCCTCAAAGGGCCTCTCATGAGCAACCACTTGCTCACTATCAGAGAAGCTCTCAGTGATAGAAATTCATCAAAATGACAAAACTGAGCGTCTCCAGGGCAGGGCAAGGTCATCAGACTATGCTAAGAGCCCGGTTTGTGTGAGTCCTTAACAAAGGCCCTCAGGATGGTGCCACCTTTGTTCCCCTCTGTTCTGGTGGAAATGATTCAGTGAATGCTCTGCCCCTCTCTCTCCTTTCAATGCCATGCTTGACCCCTCACGCCCACCCTTTCACATTAAATCCTTTTGCTCCACTGGCCTTTCCGGATGAGGAAGAGTCTCCCTAAATCAAAAATGTATCTCTTCAGAAAAGGTCACTTGGCTCTGGGGAGTACTAAGGGTGAAGCTGCCCTCTCTGCTTTGAGCATTGATTAAAGCTCTATTCAGGAGCTCCAGGACGCTGGTGGGGCAGCTGTCTGGGAACCCGGGAGGGATGTCATGTCTCATTCCCATAACCCATGCCCAGCCACCCCAAAGAATCAGCCACCAGCCACAACTCCTCCTAGCCAGCTACACGGTTACCAAAACAAGCCCCTTCTGTGTACATTTCCTGTAGCGTGTAATTGCCAACTGGTGGCAGAGAAGCATAAGAAAGAAATGCAGAGAGAGTGTCAGTGGAATCATCTTCGCAAGGGCCCCAACCCTACATGCCAGGCACAAAACTCTCACGGCATGGCCCATGCCTGGAAGCAAGCCTGTGACCAGACCCATGCCACGAAGAACCCAGCACCTTCCCCAGAGCTACACATGCCACACACACCAGCTTGTGCTTCTTAGAAACACAGATGCTCTCTGTCAGGAGACTTTGGAAATTCCTGGAGACTTAATCTTTCTCACATGAGAATTCCCCCTTAAAATTACTCATAAATGGCCATCTGAGAATAGAAGCATTGCTATTTCTCCAGATTAGATCCAAACTAAATTAAATATTTCATGACAACTACCAGCCTCTCCTTAATTTTATCATTTTTTTGTTCCAAGCCAAATTTCTCTGGTTCCTTCAGTGGTGCCTCTCAGGACATGATTTTGAGGATTTTCCCTATCCTGCTTACTTTGACAGTCAAAGTCATAAGAAAATTGAAGCTCAGCTCATCTATACAGATCCTGTTATCCACCTCTAAATGTATTATTTGAGCCTAGGTAAGTGGAGGGTATGAAGAAGGCAGTTAGAAGTGGTAGTAGCTTTGTCCTCTCTCTGAAACAGCACTTAGGAAATACGAAGCTAGGGTAGGAGTTCATGGCCATAAAAACAAGATTGCTTGCTATAAAAGAACTTCTGTCTTAGAAATAAACATATACTTTCTGAGCTCCTATCTGCAACTATCCCAAGCATTTTACATATGTTAATCTTTACAAAAAGGTGAGCTTCACTCTTCCTGGTTTTCAGTGGAAGAATGGGACTCATAGGGATCAGTGATTTTCCCAAGATCACACATCTAATAAATGGCAAAGGATGTATTTATCCCAAATTTCTAACTTAGCTTAATTCCTTCTGGCCTACTCCCCATCCTAGAATGACTCAACCTCCTAAGGCCAGCTGCGTCCTGTTCAAACTTTCACATCTCCTAAGTTCTCTGGTTTTGTCACATACTTCTGGGCTCAGATCATCACCTACTGTGACCTTTAGTTCTTTCCTGATCCTTCCAGACTTGCGTGCTCTAAAACTGGATACCTTGCTGATCCCACAAGCCAACATTAGTCCCAGTTCTCCCATCACAGTTTTGTGTGGACAAATTCACTGATGCCCCCCAGAGAAAGAGATTCCAGCCCCCTGAGTCACTTAGCCTGTGTGTTTTTCTCCTTGAAAGTTTTGAGAAATGATATGTTGGGTAATCAAAAGGCGTTAGCTCTTGTAAATGTAGGTCCCCAGCTATGTAAGTTGAACTTTAAATTCTTCAAACCTTTCTATTCCTTTTTCTCCTCTTCCTCCTCCTCCTTTTTCTTCTTCTCATGTGTGTGTGTGCGTGTGCGTGTGCGTGTGTGTCTGTGTGTGTCTGTGTGTGTCTGTGTGTGTCTGTGTGTGTCTGTGTCTGGGTCTCTGTGTGTGTGTGTGTGTGTGTGTGTGTGATTCTTCCCAAGGAATCCAATATCCCTAGGACTTCCTGAATTATCAGAAAAAGGAAAAAAATGAACCAAGTATCCAGTTGTTTAAGCTCTCATTACATTGGTTTCTGCATAGTTCATATTGAAATCTCAAGAGTCCTATCTTAAGCTCCCCTGTGCGTAATGGAATTCAGTTGGTGGACAGCCATTAGAAAGTTCATGTCAGAGCTCCACTGAGGCTGAACAGAGACCCTGGTGTCCTTACTGAAGAACCTGGTTTGCACAAATTCAAAAACTACCCCCATGTGACCCTGTCTCTGTAAATTATAACACTCAAGTAAATCAATCCAACAACCCTAAATAATTAAAAGCAACCTGAATCTTTTCTTGAGTTTCTTAAATGATGTCAAAGGAGAACCAAATTATAACCCACAATAATGTTTCTTTAAACTCTCCTTTTTCATTATTTTCCCTCTCAATATCAGTCATATCCCCAACTCTTTCAAAGCTTTTCACAATAGATTGGATGCTCAATCTCCAAGCCCAAATTTTCACTAAAGACAAGTTGGCACAGACCTTCTGTATCCTCCACATGTCTCCAAACCAAAGCTTTCCAGAAAACCCACTCTGCACTTCTCAGGAACGACATCTCTGAGGAGATTTGAACAGACACATGCAGGAAGAGCAAGCAGCTGGTTCCTAATGCTTCACCGATGTCACATCCTAGAATCCAGAAGGAAGAGTCTGGTAGGCACAGTCAAACTCAGCAAGAAGACCCTGGGTGGGCAAGGAAGACCTTGTGTGGGGGGTAACAGATGAAGCTGCAGGGTTGGCAGGTGCCAGGTCTTTCGGAAACCCTTGGAAAGTTTCAAGCAGGGGACTATGACTGCTATGCGGGGAGTAGTATGTAGCAGAACCAAGAACTATCTGCTACATATTACAGAAAGAAGAGATCAAAGGTCATTGCTTTAGTGACAGCATGAGGTGCTCATGGCTTGAACAGGGTGATAGCATTGGGACCGTTGAGTAGTTATGTTGTGGCTGTAACATTAAAGGTAATCAAGAGTATTATACATACTGGATTCATAGGTTGCAGTCCATGGGAAAACCTTAAATGACAGAAAATTGGAGGTGACAGATGTTTCCTCATTTCTTCTCTAACATTTCATAAGAATTTCACATTGCTCTAAAAAGATAATTTGCAAGATATTTAACATCTTTTAATAAATCCTTTTTTCCCTCTAAATACTCTTAGTAAAATATGTTGGTTACAACCAAGAACCTGTCAATAAATTGTTTCTAATATCAGCTGAGTCCCAGTTTCCCCAGATCTTTGCCAGCACTGGTAAATATCAATCAAAATGAACAAAACAAACACAAAGTTAAAAAATATTACTTTGGAGTCCAGCTTTTTAGGGCAAGAGAAGCAAAACATTTTCTGTAAAGGGCCCCCAGTTGAGCCAGCTCTTAACTCAGTGAGTTACAAACTGGATTCAGGACCCAGTCAAGGACTGTAGGAAGTTAGCCTCAAAGCTATTGCTGTCCTTTTTCTGCTACTCTGAACGTTGTACATTAAGAACCTCAGATCTCAGGTGATGATTGGCAGGAAACAAAGTGAGGTGTTGCAAACATGAGTGTTTCTGGATGGTTCCAGAGGGGGACCTTTTCTGAATTACAGAAGGATGTCATGAGTCCCTTCCCAGTGAAAGGCCTGTCTCCCAAAGCACTATCCAAATTGTTTTGTCTTTTAACAGCTTCTCAGTCATGTCTTAGAAAATATTCCAGTAGCAGAGTGAATGTAACTCTTTAGGGTTCTGGTAGCAAAGTAAAAAGTGGTATAACACAAGCTTAAAATATCTTTGAAATTAAGTTTTATAAAAAAATTAAATTTTACATTCTATCACCTAACATGTCAACATCCACTCCTACATAAAAATAATAAATTGCTTGCTTACTAAGGAAGTCTCCTTCTGAATAAAATAGAATGCACTTAGCTCCATCTCAAACTGCTACTAAAATTTCAAGTGATTTAACCTACAAAGACAAAGAGATCCTGACAGTGAATGATGGTGAAAAGGAGAAGCCGACCAAACTCAGAGGACGCAAAGGGATTTGATGAATACCAGTTGGTCTTGCACAGTAGAGAAAGTTAAGACTTTAAATGACTTGAGGGAAGCACGAAGCAAACAAGCGAAGATTAAGGAGATCTGAGACGCAGCATCCCAAGGATGGCCGCGAGTTGCTGCCCGGTTAATGTGAAAGGAGGGTTGGAGTTTGGGATGAAAAAAACAGTAACTAGTTGAACCTCCATCCAAGAAGCACCTGGACCCATGCCCTGTGTGCAGAAGGAAGGCTTCCTTTCCGAAGGAACTGAGAGGGGCTCCAACACATTCACACAGTGTAGGAAGGAAAGCCCTCCTCATGCCAGGAGACCAAGCAAGACAACACATGGACCACAACTGCCCACGCCTCTCTCTGCAAGCAGCACCCACACTGCTGACAGCCATACACCCCAGAAGAGCCATCATCGGAGAGGGGGGCTGATAAACTCAGGATCTAGGGACTTTAAAATGTTCAGCCCCAGTGGACAGCAAGGGCAGAGCAGGACTGTGAGCCCAGGGTGTGATCACTAAGGGATGGCCTCTGGAGAATTTACAACCAATAATTAAATCAAATACAAGTTTGTTTTTTATTATTACCATGTGTGGCAATTTTAATAATTTCAGCAGTAGCGTGCTCCTCCTCCAGAAAACTCTCTTCTGGATCGAAGGTGCAAACAGTGGTAGCACCTACTATTAAATATCAAAACTACACACATAAACATCAGATTAGCACACTTTTATTTTCTACCTGGAAGTTCATTTGGGAAACGCCCCTTTATTCCATCAGTTTCCAATTAACACACGCTCAGCTACAGATGGCTCCTCTGAGGGGCAGTTCAAAGGTTCAAACCGTCCCACCTCGCTCCAGCTGGGTCTGTGGCCCCAGTCCCTGTGGTGCACGCAGTCCTCTGTTTAAACAGCGAACTGAAAAGTAAACGATGACACCATTTGCAAGCAGCAACACATTCAAAAAAATAAACAAGGGCTTCTTTCTAAATAAGAAAAACTGTGAATTACTTTTTGGCCTCCTATGTCACCACTTGGATTCGTACTTTTGTTTAAAATTTCAAGTGGTGACACAGAGCAGTGAGGAGTAACCCGGTAGCTTTGCTTGGTGATTGCACAAGTTGCTTTATACACTACACATTTCACTGAACTTGAGTAATATCTGTAAAAGTGAAATGTATTTGTTTTTATGAACAGTTTCTGAACTAAGAAAGTAATTATTTTACTAGAGGAGCATGTATTTTATTTTGTTATCACACCCAGTGCAGAGTCACATCTATCAACATCCCAGAGTAACAAAGTTACCATAGTTTACCATATTAAAGTATCAGAAAATATGTTCCTAATGGTGAGTGTTCACTAGAAAGATAAAAAGAAGATGAATTTTCCCTCATGTTCATTTTTTAAAATTTTTTAGTTAATTTGGGATGCATAATAAATACATTCACTGTAGGGACTTGGCACACAGGTATGGCCCGCTGTGATTCTTTCTTTTTTTTTAATTTCTTTATTTTTTTGTCTTTTCGAGACAGAGTCTCACTATGCCTTTCGGTCTGGCCTTGAGCTCACTTTGTAGCCCAGACTGGTCTTGAACTTGCAGTGATCCTCCTGCCTCAGCCTCCTGAGTGCCGGGATTATAGGAATGCACTACCCCACCTGGTTTTTTTCTATTTTAAAGATTTAAAAAAACTAACAAAACAACAATGAAAACAAAATCGAAACAACACAAAAATGATACAAGACCTCAAAACAAAACGACAGGAGTCGACAGTGGGTGCCGCATCACATACGGTGCTGATTCCTTCCCCCGCCCCCGTCTCATCGCCCAGCTGCAGTGGGTGCTCATCACCCCCCCCGCCCCCCCCAACCCCGTCTCATCGCCCACCTACAGTGCCACATAGGGTGCTGTGATTGCCTCATCGCGCAGCTGCAGGCCCCTTCCCATCTCCACGAACTCTATTTCCCTATCACCATTTACTATGTTCGTGAACTTATTTATGCTTTGGGTTCTCACACGGGAGAAACCGTGAGCTCTTTAACTTCCTGTGTCTGATTTATTGTACTTAGCATTATAGTCTCAAAGGGCACCCATTTTCCTACAAGTGACTCAAATATATCCTTCTTGAAGGTTGAATAGTACTCCACTGTATACACAATATATATCACATGTTCTTTTTCCATCTTCCATGTTCTTTTTCACCTGTTGATGGTCATGTAGGCCTCTTCCAAGACTCACCTATTATGATTTGTGCTGCTATAGACAATGGTAATTATTTTAACTGATTTTATTATTATTACAGGAACTAATTTTATTTATATGTACAAATGTGTGTGTGTGTGTATATATATATATATATACACACACACATTTGTATAAACTGATTGTATCTAGATGTCAAATGTGCAAAATCTACTCCTGGTTTGAACCCACTTCACTCCTTGTTCAGCACAGTGAGCCAATAATTATCAGATACATGAAATACAAAGACCAGAATCAGCAAGCCAAAAGAAACTTGTGTAAAACAGAAATATACAGAAACAAAAGGAGACTTTAACTTCAATGAAATGCTCACTGAAAAAAAAAATTGCTTTCTTGATACAGATTAATAAGAATAGGAGGCATTTTAAAACAAAAAGAAAGAATGCTCAGAATTAAAAATATGGAACATTTTTTAAAAGAAGAAAGTAAAGCTAAGAAAATCTTGAAAGAAGTCAAACAAAAAATATGAGAACAAAATGGAAAATAGAAAAGAAAATATTATTTAAAATAGAATATCAGTTCAGAAGATCTGACCGCTAACTAATCAGAGTTCCAGAAAGAACAGCAAGTAAACAGACGGAAGTAGAAACATCACATAATCTAAGAAATGTTCCCAAAACCAAAGGCCAGGGGTTTCTAAACAGGAATGGCCCACCAAGTGCTCAGGAGAATAAATGAAAAACAAATTGCACCAAGACAAACCACTGTGAAATTTCTAAATATTAAGAATAAGGACAAAATCCCCCAAAGGTCCCAAACAGAACAAAAATGGAATATACTAAAGGCGAAGAATCATCATGGCGCTGAATTTTTCTAAAGCACCTTGAAAAGTAGAAGATGCTGGAACCATGCTAGCAATATCTAAAGAAAATACTTTTGACTTGGAATCCCATAGGTTACAAAATCAAGTGTATGTAAAAATATTTTCTGGTGGACAAAGTTTCAAAACTGTTACTTCCTACATGAACCACATGAGGAGCTTTCCTGGCAGGTGTGTGTCGCAGGAGCGAGACAGGAATCATAGATAAATACAAGACATGCAGAAACTGAAGAGGACAGACCCCAGGAGATGGAAAGAGACTGCCAGGACTAGCAAGAAGCGGAACGGCCAGTCAGTGTCGACGCAGCAGTCCTTGCCAGTCCCAACTTCAAATTTGAACAGGGAAATGGAAAACCCCAGAGGCAATGTCACCAAGAATAAAAAATGGAACCAATTTCTAAAATCATGTGTTCCTGGAGAATGTGGAGACTAATTAGGACCAACACATAACACTACACAGATTTTTCAAAAGACAGACTATTTGAACTCCAGGAAAAACAAAAACCTCTACTAGAATCTGTATCATCCTAATAGTGTCAACACTTAGCACCAATTTACCAAATAACTGTGATATAACCATACTGGGGAGATACAGCTGGAGAGAAATAGGTGTCTGTGTGTGTGTGTGTGTGTGTGTGTGTGTGTGTGTGTGTGTGTGTGCGCACATGTGTATGTGTGTGTTACAAAAGAGAGTTACATTTCTATCTTTCATGAGAAAGTCAGCAGTCATAAAAGGAGGAGAAGCAGTATTGTGATATTATTTAGACAGAGAACTGCATGCAAAGAAATCAAGCTAAAATGAAGCAGCTGCTTCAAAGGGGTTCTGACTTGAGATGAAAATATAGGGAACTGCTGTTCATTTTCAGTATTGTCTGTTTGATTTTTTTTTAATTTCATACACATAATGCTTTTGGCAGCATATTGAAAAGAGACAAGCAGGAGACCAGAATTTGATTGGGAACTGCCATGTTTAATATGTATCAAAAATTAATGTGTAATTAAAGCATAAAAAAGAGGGCAGCACAGGGCACCTTCCTAACTCGACTGTACACAAGACCAGGCAAGCTTGGGGGAAAGGGACGCAACACAGAGTGCACAGTGTGCACTAGACTGTCAAAGCCCTTAATGCATGTTCATTACTATCCTCCTGAGGAAGAAAGCCAGGGATTTTACAAAGATCTAGATCTTTAAAAGTTGCAGAATAACTTGCTTGCAAGCGTTAATTTCTACGGTCACCCAAAGTCTATCCACTGAAGTAAGACAGCTTCCACCAAAACAAGGCCCCCAGTGCCTCTCCCTCTACCTGTGTTGCAGGTGAGCTGTACATGGCCGCACCTGCTAGGGGAGGGACACAAGGTTTTTCCTTCAAAGCCAGAGGAACCAGTCAGCTCACCATCAGGGAACCCAAAGAATAATCTCTTGGTCGCAGGCCTCAATTCTGAAATGTCACACATAAATAACAGAACAACAGCAATTTCAGTCTGAAAAATCAGTAAATTTCAGGCATGGTAGCACACACCTATAATCTCAGCACTCTGGGAGGCTGAGGCAGGAGGATCACAAGTTGGAGCCCAGCCAGGACAACTTAACGACTTAGCAAGACACTGTCTCAAAATTTAAAAAGAAAAAAAGAGCTGGAGATGTTGGTACTCAGTGCAAAAAATTCTGGGTTTGATACACACACACACACACAGCAAAATTAAACTTACAACACCAAAAGGAGAAAACAATTTTGGAGCCCACAGAACTTTTGAAAATGTCTTTAACAAACAATAAAATCAGGGAGTTAGGAATTAGATGCCCTGACAGGAACCAGCACAATCCCCGGGACGTGTCCTTACCTCGGAAGAGACAAGCTTCCATGCCGCAGGTCCAGGAAGCAGGGCCACAGAGCCCACAGCTGTCTCCTGTTCCTGGCAGGTGTCCAAAGCAGTGGCGTTGAGGAAACATTCAATGGGTAGACTCTCCATCAAGGGAAAGTGGACCTGTGAAAGTGGAAGGGGAGGGTCTAGGATGCTGGGAGTCTTCAGAGAATCTTGGAGAAGTGTCCTCACACTCTGGTCTTCCCTTCCTGATTCCACACCATAGGCGGAGTGAGGGAGCAGAGCCTGCCTCCGGAGCCTGCACGTAACACATATTAAACTATTCCATGCAAAAGTATCTGCTGTAGAATACATATTACCGAAGGGTCTTCTTTGTTCTCTAAGAACTTAAATATTACAGTAGTGGTAGCATGATTTTTGTTCTGCTGTTGATCAGGAAAGTCCAGAGGTTTATTACTAGCAGAGATGCTGAGCAGGATGAGAGACAGGATAAGACAGTATCTAGAGAAATGTGTCAGAGCTGAACATGGGTGGCAAGGTTGCAAGCCCTGAGACTTTAAGTCCCGAGCACAACCTGGGCGTGTGTGAGTCCGAGAACTCCAACCCTGCAGTCCAGGAAACACAGACCTAATGAGCCCTCATCCTCGGAGAAAAGCAGCACTCAAGTCCCCAGGCAATATAACTCAGGGATAAGGAAGAAGGTGCTGCTGCACAGAATTCCAGCTCCAAGGTCATGGGTCCAGCGTCCCAGTCACAGTCCTGCTTTCCTGAGTGCTGGCTCAGAAGCTTCTGAAGGACTGCGCACAGACTCTCTGGAATATCACTCTCTTCAGCTCTGCTCTCTGAGTACTGAGCTGCAAAAACAAGAGCCCTCCTAGAAGAGTCTTTACAGTTCCTACCCTGGACATTCAATGCTGTGGCATGTGCCATACCAGATATCTGTTAGGCCTTCCTGACCAGCTTTCCCAAGTAGGGAGAGCATCTCTATATCCACTGCTGGAAGTCTACCAGATGTGGCAGCACAAAAATGCACATTTGTGTAACTCATTCGAATTTCTCCTCCTAGCATCTGAAAGGAGGCTATTACATCACAAAGGCCATCACATCATGGGCAAAGACATGCAGCACGACTGGACCATCTGTGTCTTCAAGAATGTGCTCCAGCAATGTGCTCAGGAGTCCTTGAACCCTGCAGTGTTTCCTGGGAGATAACTCTCCTCTTTGTTCAAATTCCTGGTGATGTAGCAATCCAGCACATAGTGGGGTAGAATCAGAAAGTTTTAGAAGTGATTTGCCTTTTGGACATTTTGCCCAGTGGTTGAGAGAAGCAGGCTGCTAGCAGGGGCCTGGTGTTTCGCAATGCAAAACTTTGGAGGATCTGGAGACCTAAAGAACCCTGAGAGTTTGGCTGCTATGTGGGAAACACTCTGTAGGGGGCGCAAAAAGAGAGACAGAAAGACCACCTCAGGGGCCATTGGCATAGTTAAGGAAAGAGATATTCGTGGCTTGAACAGAATGGTGGCACTGCAGTTGGCGAGTAACTAAGTTCTGGTAACACTCAAAGCAGAATCAAGAAAGTTACCTGATGTACTGGATTTGGGGTGTGAGATACATACAGAGAAGAGTGACTTTTTTGCCTGAAGAACTTTCAAAAATGGTAATGCTACTTGGAAACACTGAGGGAGGCACAGTTGGAAGGGGACACCAAAGCCGAAGTATGCAATAATGGTCACGATTCATGTTCAGAAATTGCTTGTTTGGTCTGGGCCAGGCACTGCTGAAACCTTTTTATATTTATATTCATTCTTTTTAAACATCACCATAACTCTGAGATGCATTACTATCATGGCATATGAGATTGCAGTTTGCATTCATGCTTATTGAAATATTCCAAATTTTGCAATAAATGTATATAATAAAAGAAAGTTCTTTGTGTGTTTTCATGTGTATACTGATTCCACTGACCAAAAATGACATTTCTATCCATGTCAGCGCTCAGTGAGTCACTGGCAATTGTTCAGCCCAGATTGGCTTAAGATTGCTCCACAGTATTTTAGTACAACAGTTTTCACCTTTCTTTTCCTGCCGGGCCAGATAAATTAAGAACCAAGATTCAGTCTAATGGATACACTAGCGGAATGACTTGTTCCCTGTACCCTACTAGTAATTAACCTGCTTTCCCCTCACCGAGCTGAGAAGCTCTGATTTAGATAACTGTATGAATTAGATTGCTGGGTAGCTCTGATTTTGTTTTCTATTTCAACATTCCATCAGTGAAAACTCTCATTTAATTTTGTCTTTTTCTTGCCGGACACTATTCAACTATAAATGTTATTGTTTTGTTCAACAGTTGCCACAGTTCCTATGTGAATGTACTCAATGCAGTATACAAAGCACGAGGGGTCATGGTTTGTTACAATGGATGACAGGGGCACGTTCGGGTCAGAGGCCCCTGCTAGTCTCCATAGTGATGCCCCCGGGACTGGAGAATTGTCAGCTCTTCCTGCCATGGGGATCACTGATTTGCATGGAATTCTGACTGTGCTCTTTAGCTGTCTGAATCAGGATGCATAAGTGGAAAGTGAACAAACCAATCACATGCAATTTAAAATGAAAATTCAGATTGAAATCATAGTTCGTTGTGCTTCTCCATCAACTTGCTGATGCTAGAATGACACCAAAGGCAGCCCTATTCAATTACTGTAACTCCAAAATAAACATCAATTTTCATTTTCTTTAAGGCTGTAGGGAGGCATCTCACAGCAACGTGAGTCTTATTAAATGAAATTGGATATGTCTTGGATCAAACTGAGTTTTCTGAATCATGAATACTGGAAATGAAAAAGAGCTAGAGATTGCATATTCCAAACCTGTCACTTAACAGATGAGGAAAAAGATGCTCACAGGCCTTGAATGATCTGCCCAGGACCACCCAGGAATGAGAAATCCAGCTCCCCTCAGCCTTTGAGCTCTTTCCCTCACTCGACTCTGCTACCTGCTGAGGCCAGTGTTGATGGTGTCAGTCACACAATGGCCCCGGAGAGGACCAAAGAATCACCTCCACCCCATGAGCCCCCAGGAGCAGAACCAAAGGATCAGCTCCAGGCTGGTAGTCAGGCCAGCGTTTAGCTCTGTCCTGGACTCCAACCCAAAGATAGGAAAGGAAATTTGGAAGAATCAGAGAAAGAAAAAAAGTGGAGAAACCAAAATATGCCCATAGAAATGTGGGAAATACAGGCAGAAGCACTGAAGAATCAAGCCCTTTTCTTTTAAAAGCAAGTACTTCCAATAACAGCTACTCACAGAGAACTTCCATTCTTCTTGTGAATGTTTTCTCAAGTTCTAAACAAAATGAAATTCCAGGGCACAATTATTTTCTTGCACATCGGGTATACTCCTTTAGAGACCAACTAGTAATAAAAATCCCAGCTTGCACTACAATCAACTGCCAAGAAGCTCAAGATAGTCATGGTTTTTTTTTTAATTCCAAGTCAACCGTCCTATCAGTTCTGCAGTAGCCACAAGCCATCTGTTACTGCCTTTGAGAGCATATGTAGATGTAGAGTCCAAACTGGACTTGATGCCAACTATATAGAATAGCACCTTCTTGCCTGTAGCTCTTTGCTAGTAGCCAACCAGTAGTTTTTATACATACTGAACAATATTACAACTGGGTTGGATCTATCTAACAAAATGCTTTACCTTCAATTTTGATGACATCTCACAGGTACTACCCTTTGGAGAGCCTTGCACCTAACCATAGCAAGGCAAACAGCCATATCCTATCCATAACATCACCAGATCCAGTGCTCCAGCTACGAGTGACAGGTCTGTCCTGGGACTGCATTTTGCATTCTCCCTGCTGGCTCAAATCTCTGCTTAGCTACCCCTTGGTCTTACTGGAATCTGCAGATAATAGCAATATGTCACATGCAAAGCGATCTACAGACCACAACTGCCTCTGTTTTAATTAGTAACTGTGGGTGAGCTTTCAGGGAACCAGTCTGTGTCCCCATGCTGACAGTTCTATGGCTGCGCCACCCTGGACAGGTTCTTCCTCACTGATCCTCTATTCTTTCACCTATAAAATAAAGCAAGCAGTGAGGAGCCTTCTCAAGCATCTCCACTCTGATCTTCTGACGCTTGGCTTTGGAAGAAAGTATCTATACAAAGTAGTCAGAGCAGATGATAAATTTCTTGCAGTTGAAAAGAATTCCATAAAATTTAATGTAGGGGTATATGCCTATGACGCTAGCTACTCAGAAGGCTGACACAGGATGATTGTGAGCTTCAGGCCAGTGTGGGTAACTGAGCAAAACTCTCCTCAAAATTAAAAAAATTTAAAAGGCCTAAAAATGTAGCTGTATAGTACAGTGTTTGCCTGACATGTGCAAGGCTTTGAGTTCACTCTCCAGAGCAGCAGTCTCCTTCCTTCCTTCCTTCCTTCCTTCCTTCCTTCCTTCCTTCCTTCCTTCCTTCTTTCCTTCCTTCCTTCCTTCCTTCCTTCCTTCCTTCCTTCCTTCCTTCCTTCCTTCCTTTCTCTTTGGAAGGAAAGAAGGGAGTGAGGGAAGGAGGGAGGGAGGGAGGGAGGAAAGGAGGGAGGAGAAGGAGATACCTAAGATAGGTAAAATGCACTTCTAGGGTACCTGAATGGGTCATGGGAACATGACCTATACCTGAGCCCTGAGCCCTGAGCCCTGACCCCTTCCTCTCAGGCTCTTTTCCTGCCCTCTGCTTCCCAGATGCCATGAATTGAGCAGCTTCACTCTACCACCCTCTTCTATTATGATGCTTCTGCTTTGGCGCCAGTCAACTACGGACTGAATCTTCTGAACCATGAGTCAAAACAAACCTTTGAAATTGTGTGTGCATCAACTACTTTTCTTAGTAATGAGAAGCTAATACAGAAACCCATCAAAAACCTTGTTGAGATTTGGGAGTTAATTTACGCCCAACTTTAGAACATATTTTGAGAAATTTTCACCAAACTTCTCTCCTGCAGCCTTGTCCGTTGTGATTAAACTGCCGTTTGCCACTGGGCCAGGGGAGAGGCACTTTTCCCACCCTGGCAATAAAGTGCAGGGATGAAAGCTTGCTTCTCTGAGGTCAGAGCACCATGGGGGCAGAGTGGGGCCCAGATCCCTTCTCCTTTTCCCCCAGGTCGCCTCCTTAGAAAACTCGCCCCCACTCCAGAAATCCTGCAGCCTTGCAGAAATCTTGCAGAATTTGAATGCCAGAGCTTGGTCGACCACTAGCATGGAGCTGACAGATTCTTGGCTCCTCCAAATTTTTCTTTCTTTTTTTTTTCAAGTGAATAAGTAGATCTACTTAGGTTTATTATAGGAACAAATGCTCTTCTGGAAAGCTAATGCTTTTGAGTGGTTGAAATGAAAAATAATACCTCTCCCCACCCTTCAGAGTCCACTCAGAGCTAAGCAGATAAAAATTTGAGCATTTCTAACACCAGGCTTTTACTTGGGATATAGAATATAAAGTGCCTTTTCTACCCTTTGTGACAGGAAAAAAATGCACAGGTTTCCCAAGACAAGATCACAGGCCCCACAGTGATCTAATTTATGTGTCTCCTTGCCAGAGATAAAACTTCATGGATGTGCAGTTATTTTCAATGATTGTGTCATATTTTATGTATTTGGTGCAATTTAAAATATTTTCAAATTGGGTTCTTCAACTATCTATAAAGAGAAAAATTACCCTTTTCCTAGTTTAAACATCTGGATAGCCACTTGGAACAGTATTCCCAGCCAGACGTGGTGACGCACGCCTGTAATCTCAGCTCTCTGGGAGGCTAAGGCAGGAAGATGGCAAGGTTCAGACAAGTCTGGACAACTCAGTGACTTAGTGAGACCCTGACTCAAAATAGAAAAGCACCCATCACATGCCAATGAGTGACTGTTGGTACTGAGTGGTGCGCATTCTGGTGTCAGCGAAATCATTTGGAATAACCCCCGTAGCAACCCGGTCATCTCATTTTTGCCCTTTCTTTTCCTTCTGTGTGAGAGGACCCCCAGGGGAAGCGCTGCGCACACACAGGCAAAGGCGGGTTTCACATGAAAGGAGAGACGGGGGATGGTTTTCCCATCCCCAAAGGACAATGGAAGGAAGCCCTCACTGTTAAAAATCTGCTTCACATGAGTTAACATTGCTGGGTTTGTGCGGCTTTTAAAGGTCTTCATGTTGACCTTATTTCCTTGAGTGTTAATCCATTTAGGAGACAGAACATTTAAGCATAAAACTGTAGGGAAACAGAACAAGGAGGCATGTGCGAGGGCATCAGCGCCCTGGCCTCTCTAGAAATGTGTTCTGTTCACCCTGCCACACCACACCTGCACATTTCCCAGGACCAGAACAAGTTACTGCACACTGGATGGCTTAGAAGAACAGAAAGCAATTCTCTTGCTGCTCTGGAGTCCGGAAGCCTGAAATGAAAGTGTCAGGGAGCTGATTCCTTCTAAAAGCTCTGAGCGAGAATCTGCTGTGCTGTTCTGCTTCTCGGGGCTGACACACAACGCATGGTCTTCCTCGGCTCGTGGATGTGCAGCTCCAGTCCCTGCCCCTCTGCAGGCCTTCTCTCCTGGCCTCTACGTATCTCCTCGTCCACCTCCTTATGAGGATGCCCCTCAGTGGATTTAGGGCCCCCGTGACCCGGGAGGATTTTACTCATCATCTTTCCCTAAATAACACCTCTAAAGACCTTTACCCCGAATGAGGTCATAGTTACAGTTCTGAGTGCACACGCTTTCCAACCCACTGTGTAATACTGTATCAGTCTACCGACAGTACCTGAAGTTCTGGGCTTCGTTTCTAAACTCTCTCCTTTCTCAGTCCTCTGTTCTATTTCCCACTTCCCTTCTCCTGTGCTGAACACAAAACACGGAGTTTGTAGCTTGGCTACACCTACTCTGTGATAGTATCTGACAAGCAAGAGTGAAGCACAGACACCAGTAAAAGTGAAACTGTCCACAAATGTTGATGCCTTTAACCATTTTAAATTTCATTTACTTATACACAACATAAAACTAAGGTTAAAATTCGTAAGCATGAAGTTCTTATACAACCACAAAGCAGACAAAAATTTACAAATTAAATACAACAAAAGTGCAAAACCAATGAAAATCAACTGCACTCGTTCCAAAAGGCTTGTACTGAAGAGCTAATATGTGCCAAGCCCTCTCACTGGAGATACAGGGATGAACAAAACAGAGTAGCTGTCTCCACAGATTCCATGCGTGAATGTCAATAGATTAGCAATTCCAGTGAAAAGAACCAGAGAGCACCAACATGCCCAAACAGAGCAGTACAGTATTCGTGACATGACTGTAACATACACTGACCCTGGGCAATGTCATTCTTTACCGTATGATGACCCAATTCTACAAGCTTTCTTCTCTATTCCAGTAACTGGAAACACTTCATCCCAGAGAGAACTTTAAAACCATTGAGCCCAATCAGATCGCTTACATAGTAAGCTCACCGTTTTCTGTTCTCACTAATCCTTTTTTTTAAAAAATAAATAAATAAAAGTACAAAAACATATTAACAAACAGACACCAATTAGCATAAAAAATAGTACAATCACAACTGATGTATAGACAAGGTGACATGGTCTCAACAGTGGTTATTGCTTTATCCATTGATATCTTCGAAATGTAAATATATGAACCCATATACAGACATGCAAAATTGGTCAGACCATTAATCCTCTCAACAACATAAAAACACAAAAACCAAACATCCAAAGACAGAAAACAAAACAGGCAAACAACAGAAACAAAACAAAACAAAAAAAACCACCAATAGTTGCTGCTTTGCATATCGATATCTTCGAAGTGTGTGTTCAGGATAATACATACAGACATGCAATATTGATCAAATAACCCGTCATCAATTATTCCTTAGCATTAAGTGATATAATACAATAGTAGAACCATGTTAGCCCTCCTGCATATATGTATATTCATATATACATACATACATTTCTGTCTCTTTCTCACTAATCCTTAACAATTAAACAGCTCCTTGCTCTGCCGTACCCTTCCATTATCTTGAATGCTGGATGAAGGTGCCATTATACCCAGCAAGAAACCAGAATCTTGCTCTATGAAAGTTCAAGTCCAAATACCACTGCAAACAAAAGATTGTGTCTTTAGAATTGGTTAAAATAATTTGGAATGCACAGTGGGCTATTTTCTTTTTCTTTCTTTTCTTTCCTTTATCCCAGCACATGTCTTGAACAAGATGTTCTATATTTCAAGAGCCTTAACTCCAAAACTGTACTGGCATAGATAAACACTTGTTCCACCCCAGTATTTCATGAATGCATCCCTGTTTCTCCTATGAAATGGGGTATATATAGAATCTTCTCCATATTCTGATGCAGCATCGTAATACTTACCTGTTACCGTCAAAATATGGGCATCCCAGAAATCATCAGCCAGTTCTGAAAATGGAACTCAAAGAGGGAATGTTCTGGAAATCTGTGGTAAGTCCTAAAGTGGGGCTTGTCTTAGTAAGCAAAATGATAGTGGAATTTTTATGATCTTCAGACTCTGCGATAAAGGTAGAAAATGTCCCTTGGTACGACTCTTAGTAATCCCCTGGGGTCGTGACAATCAGATAGCCCAGAGCCAGGGTGATGCTCCTTCTGCTGAACAGCATTGCCTTAAATCTACCCATATTGTCCCAGGTCCACACTGTGGTCAGCAATGTTGTCTCATCACACCCCTCACTGCTGCAAAAGCCACTGCAGGTTGGCCCCTGACCCTAGCCTTCTGTCAGCTCACTGCCTGAAATTCCCTCCCCTCCAGTGGTCTGGCTTAGACCTTCAAGGCCTGTATCCGATCTGCACCCTCCAGGCACTGTTCTCCTGACCAGTTCTCCTGACTGGAAGAGGCTCCCATGAGCATCCTCCAAGCCTCCACACCACAGTGCTGATCTGATACCTCATTGTCCTGCTTTCCTCTTTGCTTGCATGTCCTGATTTCCCCACTACCAAGAAGACCCCTCCAGCACAGAAGTCAGAGTCATTCATACATATAACTTTCTCATATTTTGAGAAAGTTAAAAAAATACAAGGAATAACAGTCATGTTACTCAGAATTAATAACTGTCTCCATTTCAAGATACTGACCCCAGAATCTCACCACCATTGCTAGCCCCTTCTCCTCCTGGACAAGGAAGCTCTATGCTCATGACACTGACATATCTTTTGTAGATGTGCTCAAATGATGTACACAATATATAGTATTTATGTATGAATATTTAAATTTCACCTAAGGTGCATGATACTCTGCTGCTGTTCTGAATCATGCTTTTCCCATTCACCATAAGGATTTTTCCACTGATAATTAGTTGCATTCCTGCTACTCCTAGTTGACTCCCAAAACATGTTATTAATGGTGAGGATAGTGGTAAGAGACAGACAGGAAGATGCTAGAAATTCGCTGTAAGCTTTGCATGACCTTAAGAGCTGAGAGCTAAAGGTGTTCTTACACATCCCAGATTCTCAACTTACTAGCTGTGTGAGGTCAGGCAAGTGACCTAGTGGATCTGTCTCTCAGTTTTCTCATCCATGAAGTGTAGGATCGTATTGACAGTTCACAGTGAGAAGCAAACTAGTTGATGCATCTCAATTCCTAGAACAGTTTGCCTAACACAGAGTAAACACTGAAAACATTATCCCATTTAAGAGTAATCATAACTAATATCATGATACCTCAAAGATGTTAGCTGAGAGCTTTGAGTGATGTGGATTTTGAACCTTGGGAAATTTATCACATTATCAAGGGTAATTAATTTTATCATTCATATTTGCCCAGAAAAACCTGACTCTGAAAACAGAGACCTCTTGCTCTCTTACCCAGTAAGTACCAGGCTTGCAGGCCATGAGTTGTCAGTCATTTTACCTCTTCACCTAATTCCGCACAACAGATTGTTTCTCAAAGAAATCTGAAAAGTGGATTTCTTGGCTGCATTTTGACTACAGGTTTTCAGCCTGCTCTTTATAGAATTCCAAATGGGTAAGGAGAAATCCCCTCTAAAACCACTGTGACAAAGTTATTTTAGCGCTTCAGTACTTTTTCTTTCTTTAAGCCAGGTTTTTTTTAATTGTTACCCTTACGCTCTCTCTATTTATTTATTTTGGCCTGGTTGGACTAGGCCACAGCTAAAACTTTATGGACCTAATAAAATTCCCAACATTCTCAGACACAGGTCGTGATGTTTGGGTGCTGGGCAGAAAACAAAGGTGCTTTATGAGGAAGGTGGACATGCATGGAGATAAAGGAACAGTAAAGCCTGGAGGGTTGGGCCACAGCTAACCTGTGACATGGGCAGTGAAGGCCTTCTGTGTGCCCCTCAGGCCTCCTCTACTCTGTCTTCTTTTCTGGCAGAGCTCACATGTTCTTCCTCAACTTCCGTGACACCTCAGCACGACACTGCTGAGACCTTGTCTTGCCCAGAATGCATCAGGTCTGGTATTTTCATCCCAACCCACACAATGCCTTCGAAAATATCTGCCTGTTCTTACTTCCTTCACAGACAGGCAGGCTAATCTGATAAAGTGGGTTCCTACATTGTCTTTACCACGTATGGCAGTCCGTCTGGCAGACTTTTATACTGACATCTCAGTCCAACACAGTGGCCCCATAGTTGAGGAAGTGATCAGGGCTTCCAGAATCTTGACCTCGTTCATGAGTGCTGTCTAAGGTCTCCACCTGCAGGACTGGCCCACAGCACGCGACAGTGGACAAATCTGCCCTCCCCTGCAGATATGCGCACTAACCAGGCACCATTATTCCATCCTATGTGCTTCATAATTTTTCGGTACCTTTTTTCTCACTTGATCTTCACAACATTTCTCTTTCAGTAAAACAATGCTCTTCCCATTGTTTTTCTTCTCTCTGTACCAAACAAAAGTTTCTTACCAAAGGAATGAGAAGACACTGGTTGCTTGAGAGCTATGTCCACTTACCTGAGATGACTATTATGGAAAAGAAGCAAGCAATGTGTTAGTCCTTTTAATGCTTTTCAGGATTGTTCAGAAAAGGAAGTAGAAATTCTCATACGCTTACAAAATACAACCATTCCAACTTTTGAACTATGCAATCTCAACGGGAATATATTACAGGATTAATGATTTCTACAGCAGATAAACACTACTGTCAATCTTCAGATAAGATTAAGATTGGCTTTTTTCTCTAAAATATTTCATCAATGCCTTTTCTATCACCCATGTTTTCAAAAGCTGCCTTTAGCACTAACATCTTGCCATGCTTCCTGTCCATAGATTTTTCTCCCTTGCTCCTTATTGTCTGCACAAGTTTTCAATTTAGGTTATATTTCCAGCAGATGTTATATCATTTAGGGTTTGCTTTCTTTTTCATTAAAAAAGTGTAATATATTTTATTGTTTTGAAAGAAAAGAGGCTAAACAAAGATGTTCAGAAATCCTGAATTATTGCTTCTCAGCAGAAAGAGAGAGAGAGAAGTTGCATGTGCAATGTCTGGGAAAGAGAACTACAGAGAAAAAAGTTTGTCTTTCACAAATACTACAGAACAAGCCTATCTTCCACGAGCTCCTAAAAAGGTAATACAGGAGAGTATTTCAAAAGTGCAATAAAAGCTTCTACAGCAGAACACTGTAATATTCAAAGACATACACACACTACATACATACACATACGTGCATGTTTGTATTTTCTGGAGCTTTCCCTAATGCTTGTATACATATTAGCTCATAATTCTAAAATGCAGCTCTGGGGATTTGAAGCACATGAAACTCAGCATTTAGCCATATTAACACAAGTTTAACTACAGCTCTAACAGGCTGGTAGCTCTTGAAGGAAATTGTGACCTCATCAAAATTCTTTTTTTTCTCTGAGTAGAAATCGTTCACCCGAACTATTAGTGCTATCAAGCTGTGTCTCTTCCCTCTTTTCCAAAAAGGGAAAGAGCTCAGTTTTTTACACCCTTTTTAGACCTAATTCAATGTTATCTCTCTGGGGTAATTTAGGGTTTTAAACATTCCTAAAATATGTGATGACCTCTTTCCATTCCAGAAACTCTAGACCTCTTTAATCAAGTGGGGGAATCTGGGGAGGAAAGAATGAGTACTTTCCCTGGGCCCTTGAGATCACCTGGCTGCTTGTTCATTTCTCAGCAAGCTGACCTTGTTAACTGGAACTCAAACAGTAAAAACACTAAACAACAGCAGAGTCTCCATGGCTCTTGAGGTTATGAAAGCCTCTGAGACTGCGAAACCAGCACAGTTTTCTTGGCTTCTCACCAATGTTGTACAGAGAAACCATTTTTTTAATATCATGAGATGCTTGATCCTAAATATCTTGCTTAGGGTGAGATGATCTGGAAGGTTTCCAAAAGTTATGGAATTCTGGAGCTCTACTCCTTGTAGAATTCATCACAGTAACAAGAATGGATAACCAATAAATATTGAATGCTTGATTGGCTGGCTGAATGAATGATTAAATGTTCAAATTTGGGATTAAGTTGAGATTAAGTTCCAGAAGACAACAGAAGTAGGATTAATAGACTACTGGAAATACATGAAAGCACATGTAATTCCAATTTTGAAGCCACTGGATAGACCATTGGGGGCCAGCCTTAGACTCAGTGGGATGGTGAGTCAGCCTCAATCAATAAATATTTCTTGGAAGTTGCACTAAATGATTAATTCTCCTTAGCAGGACTGATGCATCTTCTAACCAAGGAATGGCTATCTTGTCTCCTAGGGGAATAAGACAAAGAAACTAGTCATCAAGAAATGCTGTTTTAAGATTTTTCTGTTCTGCACAGAAATATTCCAATTAACCATCTACTCAATCCCTCTACCTCTTAAACCTGAATGCCCTTAACAAAAGATCACATTTGAGAGGTTCACAATGTATATATAACCTTTTTAGATTACATTTGTGATAGTTAATTTTGAACACCAGCTCAACTGAATTAGGAATACCTAGGAACCTGGTAAGACATTTTGTGGAGTGTCTGACAGAGAATTTCCAGAGAAGATTTTCTTGTGAGTGCAAGTGAAACCAGTGGGAAATCCCATCCTCCATGGGAGCACAAACTGTTCGTGCAGAGGCGAGAGCAGAGGAAAGGTAAATGTGTCTTTCTAGTACCAGGAGCTGAAATACACTCTTCCTTTCTGACCTTTGGCACCAGAAATCCAGTTCCCCAGCCTTTGGACTCTGGGACTTAGTCTAGGACCCTGTCTTTACTCTAGGTTCCCAGGCATTTGGCTTTGAACCGAATCGCACCATCAGACTGCTATTCTGAAGCTTTTGGACTTGGCCTCCCAGCTTTCACACATCTGTTATGGAAATTTCAGCCTCCATACTGATGTCAGGCAGTTCCCTTAATAAATCCCTTCTCACATATGTATTTACCTCTTCTGTGGTTCTGTCTGTCTGGAGAACCTGAACTAATACAATATCTCTAGTCTGAGAGCAACACGTCACTTAAATAGCTTGGATGAATCTTTGCCCCTCCCTCCCCAATACTCCCAGTGCTAGCTTGATTAGTAGCAAGTGACAGTTTTCACTCCACAATGAGATTTGAGTCTTAGGACAGAAGAGGCACTCACTTCTTTCTGACAAAAATAGGTAAATGGTTGATACTATGGTTGATACTAGATCTTTTCTCTAGATTCTGTAGACTAAGGAGAGGATCTAAGAACTGAGAGTTAGGAAATTAAATATTAAAAGGAGGCTGAAACGATGAGACAGCTGAACAGCTGGGGCACAAAGAAGGAGGTTCCTTACCCCTGAGGAAAGGGGACGTGAATAGTCAGGACACCTCCCGATCTAAGCGCTCTTTTTTCCCTGAAGTTTCAGTAAATGACAATTACAAGCCACGATCAGGAGACAGGACAAGTACAACTGCTGAAGACTCAGCAAGACCCTTTCTTTCCTACATGTTTGTGGTACATCACGAACCCATTCGCTACGGGTCACTGGTACGTGGACATGACACATGTTATTTCGTTTTCTGTCCCCTCCCCCCGCTCCGTCTCTTGACCCTGTCCCCATTGGCCAGAGGCCTCCTCCCTCCCTGTTTTCTCTTGTTTATCTCTCTTTTTTTTGTTCTTCCATTTATTTACATTTGGGGTCTTTCCCATTAAAAAAAAAAGCTACAGGTTCCCTTTGTGACTGCACCATGCCCTCACTCCCACACACAGCGACACCTCACCCATCTCTAAATCAGGCCTATGACAAAGGGGAGAAGGCGGAAAAGCACAAGTTATGAAGGCTCCCAAAGGAAACCAAATGTTCCGGGGATGTCACCAGAGAACCTAAACTCCCTTCCCGTTGGCTCTACTTTCAGGCACGCCCAGCGTTCTAGGGCAGCGCTCCACGAGGTAAGGCAGAGAGCCCCTTTCCAGCCGAACACCACCTGAGCAGGTCCACACCCCCATGTGAAGGCGTGCTGTCGGTGAGATGTCCACCTTCTTCCACTCCTCCTATACTTTCAGGTGCTTACAGATACAGAAAAAAATAAATGATCAGTGATTGCTCTCAAAGTCGGGAGTGAAAATGTATTTTTCAAATATGGTTTGATGGTTGGCTTGATTTGAGGGAAACTGTTCTTGATTAGTTTATCTTGAAATTCTTGAACTTAAATTGAGCATTAATGTATTGGGGGGAAGAAGACAGCTTTATTTACTTATATGCTATAACCAATTTATGAAATTAAAAATGTGTATGTTTTACTAAAAAAATAAGTTTCAAAAATGTATAGCACTACATTTTCCTCTTGATACATAAGATTTTCTGGATTTTGCTA
The DNA here is from genome assembly GCA_004027595.1 of Dinomys branickii. Taxonomy (NCBI): domain Eukaryota; kingdom Metazoa; phylum Chordata; class Mammalia; order Rodentia; family Dinomyidae; genus Dinomys; species Dinomys branickii. Next base: position 8,850 of record PVLD010013194.1, on the reverse strand, counting down.
GCCCTATTTGTGTCTATGTTTGTGTATATTATTAGAGGATTGTTCAAATATTTTCTTCAAATACTTGAAAGCATCAATACTCAGTCTTTGACCAAGCACACATTAACAGAGCCTTGATGAAACAGCATGTATAAAACTTCAAAAGAAGAAGAGAAGCCAGGCGTGGTGGCACATGTTTGTAACCTCAGCACTTGAGAGGCTGAGGCAGGAAGATCGTCCCAAGTTCGAGGCCAGCCTATGCTACAAAGTGAGCTCAAGGCCAGCCTGAGCTGCATAGGGAGACCCTATCTCAAAAAGACAAATAAAAGAGAGGGAGAAAATCTATAAAGATTACTTAAATATTGATGAAAGATAGAACAATTCCTAAAACTCATTGAAAAACACATAATTTTCATTATAGAATTACATATAAATAAAATCCTGCAATAATAAAAACTTGAACTTCCCTAGAAATATTATCTTCTTTCAAGATGGTTTTCATCTTTCTGTTCCGAGGTTGGCAAGACTGGAACTTTCTCCTTTCCTTTTTTTTTCATGTTTCTGCAAATTCTGTAGCAGTGTATAATCTCCAAATTTTACCCCACCTCTCACTCTTCAGCATGGCTTTCTCCAAATAAGTAGAACTTCCTGAAACCTTCCTCCATGAAAATTAAATCACTATTAAAATAGTAGGGGAGGGTACAACCCACAGGTCACAGATGGGTATTGTACCAGTGGGAGTCTCTATCAAATTTTTCTCCCAAATTTCTCTTGTGATTAAAAAAAAATCACTATTATTCTCACAGGACACATAGAATAAAGCATAGGTGATAGATAAATGGATAGACAGATAGGTGATAGATGTAGATATAGTACACTTTACCAATATTTTAACATGCTATTAACTGTGTGTTCACTCATGTTTCTGTCAATCACAGTAAACATTTTTCAGGGAGATTGAGACTTACAGCAGGCACACTGGGAACATCCTTTTCTTATAATCTGTACACATTTCCCTTGTTATTACACCTATAAGACTATTCATTTCCCTAGCATATATTGTTTTTCATTTGTAATTATAATTATACTCATTTTTAGTATTTCTTTGATTTTAACCCAGCTGGCACACAGAGTTGGGGTGCAGGGGTGAAAAATACCTCGGGGAGCTATTGGAATAATTGTGTGCATGTACAGTCCCAGAAAAAAAGAGAAAGGAGAAATGTGGAGAAAACTATCTGAAGAAATATTAGCCAAGCATTTTCCAAATTTGTTGAAAGATACAAATTTACAGATTCAAGGACTCTGTAGATATCAAGACAGATAACCACAATACAACACAGCCGAATCAGACTCAGAAGTCAGGAGTTAGAGTCTGCAGTCAAACAGGACAAGTAAAGCTGGAAGGGGAGAATGACGCATTAGGCACAGGGCAACGGTCTTCACTATTAGCCACCTTTTCATTAAAAACTAGGAAGAAAAAACAACATTTAAAATTTCAGAGAAGGGGCTGGGGATATAGCTCAGTGGAATAAGCGCTTGCCTAGCAAGTGCAGGGTCCTGAGTTCGATCCCCAGTACCGCCAAAAAAAAAAAAAATGTGAGCTAAAATTTCAGAGAGGAAAATTTATAGAAGTCTATGTCCTATTTAAAAAATCCTTCAATAATAAGGACACAATAAAGACATCATGTTGAAGAACCCCAAGAGAGTTGTTCACTAGAAAACTCAAAGTGCAAGAAATTCTGAGGAAAGATCTACAGGATGAATGGAAATGATGCTAAAAGGAAATTATATACCCAGAAGATATTAAAAAAAAAGACTGAAGTTATGGGGGGCTTAAATTAAACTGTTCAAATGAATCCATGCCAAGCTATGACAGCCAAGCTCTTATCAAGCCAACTTTCCTCATCAAAAAATAAAACAAATAAGCCAAATTTAAAACACAGAAAAGTAGCTGGGTGTCATGGTGCATGCCTATAATCCCAGCACTAAGATCACAAATTCAAGCCCAACCTGGGCAATTTTGGGAGATCCTGCCTCAAAATTGTCAAAAAAGAGTTGGGGATGTAACTCAGTGTGAAGGCTCTGAGTTCAATCCCTGTACAAAAGAGAGGAAGAAAGGAAGAAAGGAAGGGAGGGAGGAAGGAGGGAGGGAGGAAGGAAATGAAAGGACAGATAGTCCAGTCCGATGGCGGGTCCAGTAGTAGGAGTCCTTCTCAACATGGCTGAACTCTGAGACTTTTTTCATCCTGTGTTAGATTATTTTTAATTGAATTATAAACAAAGTATATGGAAACTGCAGAAATAGCAGGTACAGCTAATGATTTTTTTTTCTTCTCCAGAGAGGTTTTACTTTGGCTTTTGACAGAGCCTTCACACTGAGTTACATCCCCAGCTCTTTTTTCAAAATTTTGAGGCAGGATCTCCCAAAATTGCCAAGGTTGGGCTTGAACGTGTGATCTTAGTGCTGGGATTATAGGCATGCACCATGACACCCAGCTACTTTTCTGTGTTTTAAATTTGGCTTATTTGTTTTTGATGAGGAAAGTTGGCTTGATACAAGCTTGTCTAATTCTGAAATCCACTGTTGCTCTTGCTTGTCACACTGCTGGGAAGTCCTACTTCACTCTTGCTGTCTCTGGAACCATCTGCACCTCCAGTCTCTGCCTTCCTTGGTAAATCTTTCCTGTCCTGTCTTGTCCCTCACAGAGTGGGGCCCCAGTGTCCTGAAAGGACAAGATGCAAGACTTTCCTCAGAACTTCCAGCCCCTCCAGTCCTTTGACGCCTCTGGTCTTACCTGCAGAAGCAACATGGGCATCCTGTGTTTTCCTTTGTCACCAGTAAGAAATCTGAAACTTTCTGATTTCCTTTGTTTCTTCCCACTGACTAAATATATTTTCAGTTTGTTTTTTATTGTTGTTATTTTCCTATTATCTCTGTTTTCCACAGAGGAAAGAAAAGATTTAAGGCAAAATGGTCACCACGTACCTGCAGAAACTGGAACTCTCCAAGACACAAAATTTATGTTCATTATCATACCTGTTAATATAAATATTATCTGTAGAAATAGAAAAAAGATACAACAGAGTGTTGAGAAATAATGATTGGCCATTGTAGTGGCCTTTATTTTTTTGTTCTTCATTCTTTATATCTTCTCTATCTTCTATGATATGCAACTCTTCCTTGACACCTGTAGATGCCAAAATCTAGTCCTTTACACAATATGCTATAACATTGGCAGAGAACCTACACACATCTTCCTGCACATTTGCAGTCCTCTCTAAATTACACACACTACCCAATCCCACAGAGATACAATGTAAATAAGTGTTATGCTCTATTGTTTAGATAATAGTGGTAAGAAAAATGTGTGCACCTCTTCAGTACTAATACAATTTTTAAAAATACATATTTTGGCCACAGTTTCATGGAGATGGACACTGCAGATTAGGAAGGCCAACTGTATACCTATTATTTCATATTCACTAAAATAAAGTGCTATCAGTATTAAACTAATGTACATAAGAAAAATTAAAATTATAAAAGTAAAAGCATTCATGTTAAGGTATGTGCCCTGCATTGTAGAGAAAACAAGATACATGGAGAGCTGCTATCATGAAGGATCTTGGACTCAGATAAGGAAAGAAAAGACAACTGAACAATTGTTTTAATATAAGAAGAATAGGAAAATGCCCTAAGCCTCAATGCGGTATGAGGTTTTAGAACAGGAGTTAGCACACTGTTGTGGCTTATGTCTAGGTGTCTTCCCAAAGCCTCATGCAGTCACAGGCTTTCTTTTTTCACAGGTGGCTGAAACTCGAGTATGGGCCACTGGGATTAAGGATGTGCAATTGGTTCTCTGACTGGTTTGGCACTGCCCTGATTCCAGCAGCCTAACTCGTACATAAAAGGGGCAGAAAGACACTGGTAATGTTTGCCTTTTGCTTTTGCTGTCTTCTGCTGCCATGAGCTGTTCTCTTCTGCCACGAGCCACCCTGCCCTGCAGCCAGCGGACTGTGGACCGAAAGCTCTACACACTGTGAGCTAAATAAATCTTCCCCCCTTAACTGTGAGCTTTGAGTATTTTGTCTCAGGAACAAGAAAAATAAGTAGGATGAGGAGGAAGACTTAGCACTGGGAAGATATGCATAATTTTGGACCAAAAAAGATGGAGAGAGGGAAAGTGCTAGAGAAAAAAAATCTAGTGATCAATGCAGCATAGCGTCAGACATTGGACTAAGAGGACATGGAGCGAGTTTGGTGGCTAATGACTGCCTGGTTTGACTTGTGAGTGAGTCTAATGTGGGGAGTTGAGACCTGAAAGGCGTCTGGCACAGCATCCTTTAGGATCAGGCTGAGGAAGTTTTGCTCCAGTCATTAGTAATGGGGAGTCTTTGGTTCTTTCTGAATAAAATCAAAGATTAAAAGGGCTACACTTTGGGAAAATGATCTAGTGGTAGTGAGCAGTAAGACTGCAGAGGACATGCTAGCAATAATTTGGACAAGAGGTAATAATGGTTGCCATGAAAAGGAAAGGAGGGAATATGTCCTCACGAGATAAATATGTTCTCAGCATCTGTTTTGTTCCAGGCTGAGTGCTGATCTTGCCTGCTGTATAATAGAAAAGAGATGAAATAATTTCAAATGCAACATTAGAAATATACTTTTGCTATGTTAAAGAATAGAAAGGCATGCAGTGGTCCAGGTTGGTGATGAGGGAAAGGCATCCCTGTAAGATCGATGTTTTAACTAAGATATAAAGATGAGAAGGAGTTGGCTCCACAAAGAGGAGAGCAGAAAGCTCTGTTCAGGAATCCGGGAAGGCAAATCCCTCCAGCAGAGAAGAGCAAGCTGATGTGAGAAGCCCAAAGGACTTCTGTGAGGCTGAGGCATGTTATCGATGCAGGGGGAGGGGGCACGTGTAAACCACATGCAGGACTTAGAGAAGGGTGCTCTGTCTAAGTCAGTCTGGGGTGAGAAGGCTTGGCGCAAGGAAAAGAAGCCCAAGTGAACAAAGGAATGATTAGGAAACACTGGTATCCTTCTGGATGCCCCAGGAAGAGGTACCAGGATGGAACCAGGTGCCACAATGGAGTGAGAAGCACAAAGGGTCTCCTTTAGGGACATCTCTATGAAATGGAAAGAAGGAACAGCAGGAATTGGAGAAATCCTTCCGAATAGTTCCGGCTGTGACATCCATGAGAAGGGAGGAAAGCAAGGAGACTGGGGGGAAGAGCAAGAGCTGGCAGCGAGCCTCTGAGTAGCTCAGAGCCCAGGGACAGCAGCAGAGAGAAAGGCAACCACTCCACAGCCAGATATGGTGCAGCTCCTGAGCCTGGCCACAGCTGGCGAGCTCATGGAGAGGTGAGCTCCAGTGGATGCCAGGGTCAGTGTGGACTGTTTAGTGGGTGGTGATGACAGAATACCAGGCTCCTTGTGGGAAGTTCTCACTTGAGGGGACATCTGAGCAGGGCACCTTGCTGGTTCCTACAGTTGGTAACTCTAAATAATCTAGTGTGCAGAGCTGTAGAACTTGGTTTAGTAAGATATCCTGTCACAGTAACACAGAAGACTGGAGAGGGAGCTTGGGGTAAAAGTTGGAACCCTTTTCCAGAAGGGGCTGGAGACACTGATTAATGGTAAGTGGCATGAATAGGGGCAGTCATTGAAAAGAATATAAAGTGAATACATAAATCTGTAATCAGTGAGAGGAACTGAGGAGGAGAGAAAATGTGATCACTCTAGTCAAAGTCAGGACAAGAGCAGAGGAAGAAAAAGGAAGGCAGTGAATAACAGGGCAGTGAAGACAGGCAGAGTGGATGAAGGGGCAAATATAGCATGATTACTTCCGGGTCATCCGCAGTAACCCAAGAGGTAAGCAACTGAACAACTAAAACTATTATACCGGAAAATTTAAAGGTTAAAGGTGGAGGGAATAACAGTAAACTAATTCCTCTTCTTTTATAGTGAGAAGTAGAAGTCGTCTAAAGTTAAATCTAGGTGGACTTCCGGGAAGATGGCGACCAGGTGAGCAGCAGAGGGAATCTCTCCCAGAGACCGATCCTTTGCGCGCAGTTGCCCGGTCCATGGAGGCAAAATTCCAACTGATCGGGCTGCTCGCCGCGGCCTGAGCATTAAACGGCCGGCTGACAAGCCGTGCAGCGAGAAGTGGGCGGACCCTGAGAGCTCGGCGCCCAGGGGATCGGTGCAGCGCTTGGGCCGCAGCTCGGTTCAAATCGCGTACAGACGAGAGAGCGAGTGCGGAGGGAAGGACGGCTTCAGCTCCTAAACCTGACCGGCTCAGAGGTGGCTGTAACCAGGATTTGTTGGAGGCAGCAGAGCAGAGGAAACTCAGAGAACGCGCTACTGGGACAGACTGCGCCAATCTGGGCAGCGGTCCGGGATCCTGCTCAGAACCCCACCCCCGCAGCCAGAGCCACATGAATTGGATGGAGCAACAGGGACAGATTGTGCCAATCTGGGCAGCGGTCTGGGATCCCACTCAGAACCCCACCCCCGCAGCTGGCGCTGCACAAACTGGAGCAACAGCGATCAGCAGGATTTCTGAGTCGGGAAAAAGCTCCATCCAGAGAGATACATCTGAACGGCATTCCTCTCTGCACGATCAAAGGGTGAGTTAAGTGGGCACTCTAACCGGTTTTTCATGAATCGGGAAGAAGCTCAGCCCAGCGAGTGACATCAAAACAGCTTTAAGAACTGCGGGATCTCCCGGGTGGGAAGAACTAGCTAGACTCCCCAACGGGATTTGTGAGGGGGGAAGGAGCTCCACCCAGGGAGGAACAGCGGAGTGCCCTGTCTGTAAGACTCCTGGGGCGGCAAGCTGTTTATTCACCCCGGCCAGGTCTTGGGGTAGGGAATAGAAGAGGAAATCTCAGCAGACAGCTTAAGGGACATTCTCCCAAAGAGAAGGAATCATTGGAGCAGCCTCTGCAGCAGACCTTTGCCTGCTGAACTGCCTGTGGAATTTAAAGCTCCACATTTTGAATCTGATACCCAAAAATGGGAAAACAGAGGAGCAAAATGCAGTCTCAAAACTCAACCCCACCCAGAACAAGTTTTGAATGTGAAGATACAGGGGAACAAGGAAGCCTCATAACTTCAAGTTTTGAAACGATTGCATCCAAAATGAAACAACTCCAACAGGCCATGAAAGAGCTTAAAGCAGAAATAATCCACATACCTGCAATGATTTCTCAGACAAAAAACGAGCTGAAAACAATGATGGAAGAAATGTTCCATTTACATAGACAAGAAATAGACAAAAGTCTAGAAGAAAATAGGAAACAAATGGAAACGTTACAAGAGCAATTTAGGAATGAATTACCAATAATGAAACAAGTCCAAAGAGAATGCCAGGATTTGAAAAGTAACGCTGAAAGCATGAAAAACCGTTTAAATGAAACTGAAGATAGAATTTCAGAACTTGAAGACAGCATGGCAGCTTATGAGCGTGAAAGGAAAAATCTCATGATATCACCAAAGACACAAGCAAAGTCAATCCAACAGCTGCAAGATGAGGCAAAACGTAACAATATCCGAATTATAGGACTGTGTGAAACAGCAGGAGATCTCACAAACGATATAAAAGGAATATTTGACGAAATAATAGCAGAAAATTTCCCAAACAAGGTAAAAGATACTGAAGTTCAGTTAAGTGAAGCATACAGAACCCCAATGATCCATAACCCAAAGAAAAACACACACAGGCATATAATAGTCAAGATCCCACATATCCAGCAAAAGAACACAATATTAAAAGCTGCCAGAGAAATGAAACAGATCACCTATAAAGGAAAGCCCATCAGAATCACAGCAGATTTCTCAACGGAAACCATGAAAGCGAGAAGAGCTTGGAGCGAGATACTACAGATTCTGAGACAAAACAACTTTAACCCAGACTGATGTATCCTGCAAAATTATCCCTCAAATTCAATGGAGAAATAAAATATTTCCGTGACAAAGAACAATTGAAGAACTTCATGAGTGCCAAACCAGCATTGGAAAAAGCACTAAAAGATATTCTAGACAGAAAAAAAGAGACCACAATCCCAAGAACAGCTATAGAAATAACTCCCAAAACAGAAAAAATGATTAAACAGTCAGCAAAAGAAGGAAAACTTCAAGTAAATAACATGACTAGAATAAGCCAACATATAACCATGATAACCATTAATGTAAATGGCCTCAACTCAAAAGTGAAAAGGAAAAGATTGGAAAACTGGATTAAGGAACACAATCCAATGATATGCTGTATACAGGAAACATATTTTACTCAAAAAGAAAGCCACAGGTTGAAAGTTAAAGGTTGGAAAACAATTCTCCATGCAACAGGCACCCAGAAAAAAGCAGGGGTAGCTATTATGTTTGCAAACAATGTAAACTTCAAACCAAAAACAATCAAAAGAGATAAAGAAGGCCACTACATACTAGTTAGGGGAAAGCTGCAAGAGGAAGAGGCAACAATCCTAAACATTTATGCACCAAACCACGGAGCACCTAACTTTACAAATCAAATCTTGACAGGCGTAAAAAATCAAATAACTAATAACACTATTGTAATAGGGGACCTAAACAACCCTCTGACGCAAAGAGACAGGTCAACCGGACAGAAACTCAGCAAAGAAATAACAGACCTGAACCAAAAGTGTGAACAAATGGACTTAGTAGATGTATACAGAGTGTTCCACCCCACAACTTCAGAATACACATTTTTCTCAGCTGAACATGGGTCTTTTTCCAAAATAGACCACATTTTAACCCATAGAGCATATCTACCTAAATGCAAAAGAATTCAAATTATCCCATGCATATTATCGGACCACAATGCAATAAAATTGGAAATTAATGACAAA